>JAGDQP010010457.1:29337-55776 GCA_022664845.1 Lepisma saccharinum | reverse complement strand
TCGAATTTGAGACCGAGCCGTGCTTTTCGAAATCGAGACGAGACCGAGACTACTCAGTCTCGTCTCGATACCATCTCTAGTGTTTTCTACGACATACATAATATACTGTAGTGGTATGTATAGTCTGTATACTGTAGTGCGTATGTATGGAGAAAATGTATTCGAATAATAAAATTTGGATCCCCGGTTAACACGAATTTTTTTAACACGAACTCCTGATTTTTCAGTCCCTTGGAATTCGTGTTAACGAGGGTTTACTGTATATGGAGATACCAGAAATAAATAATTCTTCGGAAGTGTTAACGCTGCTGGACTTTTAGTTTAAGGTCGTGATGTTTAGACATATACTCATATATACAGTTACAGACAGATCACAAGTGGCTGTAGACAAAATCATATGTCTCCCCACTTAGATCCCAGTTAAATAAGGTATCATTCAAACACTCACTCACTTCTGCCAGACTTCAGTACTCGAACTCGTGACGTACAAACTAGCACAAACATACATACAGACAGACAATAGTTAAAATAGCTTCTTCTTTTCCTCTGAACGTGCTACGTTGTCGCTAAAGATAGAAAAGAGAGTCAAGATTGTATGACATTGGCTACATAGTTTTTTTCCATTTAAAAAAAAAACTCTACTCTCAGATGAAATGTTGAGCAATGCAGCCGTGCGTGCGCTTTCTCTTATTTATATTGGAACTGACAATATTTGAAATTCGAAGATTATAGATAAGAGAGGTTTCTCGCTGCGGTAGTCAACATTTCATCAGGGAATCGGGACTTCTGAAAATTTTAATATTTCATTAAATTTAATATTTTAATAGCCACGTGCATGCCGGTGCCGACCGGGTAGCAGTGCGGTCTAAGGCGTAAAGGCAACAACTCGAAGGTCCCGGATTCGAGTCCCGCGAGAGGCATTGGTGTCTGTGGATTTTAACTTGGTGTAAAGCGTCGAATCGTGATGGGCTGAAGTCAGAAGTGTTACTAGACTGTCCCAAAGAAAATAAAGTTTTTACGTGCATGAAGTTAAAAGTGACATCTACTGCTTGGAATCTTTGGCGTACTGGAACCCATTACAAACCATGGATTATTCTCCCGTTTCTGTTAATTATGATTCGCCACTTTCTTGCAGAGTTTATACTGTTCGGAAATCGAAACGGGGGTGGGTGGGTGCTGTGGTCCAGTCAGGATTTGTTGCTGGGTTGGCTCCCGAATATCCATATGGTTAACGTTCTCGCCCTTGGTGAGAACGGTTCCGGGTTCTATCCGCAGAATTTTGATACTTACGCAGTATCGAGATAAATATTGCGGAGACACTTTGAATACAAGAAGGAGCAAATTCGAGTCATAGGAGCGAAAGTACAACTGCGACGAGAGCCGATGCGCTGACTACGTACTACCCAACGAAAAGCCATTTGAATTTTATTTTATTGATGCCATTCAAGTATCTCAGGCTCAGGCCGAGCTAAAATCCGTCTGGCACACCTTAACGCTCTACGGAATGTCCTACCATTAGTTTAGGTTTGAGTTAGTAGACATGATTTTAGGCGTTCGAAACGTCAGTGTGGCAAATTTCTGCACGGTTTGAAAAAGAAACGAGATCATGAGTAATATTTTCTCGTCGTGAAAGTTTAAAGAATTTTATTCAAACGTCCATCAATGCTTGGATTTGTAGCGACAGAAAAGCGAAAAATAGATACCAGAAACGTTCCTCCGGAAATATATGTTAGCGACTAACCTGAAAATAACCTTATTGGTCTGAAGTTGAATTTTGCATTTTTAATCTGTTTCTGCTTCTCATTGAGCATTAAGAAAAAAAAAAACTAAAAATGATATTTTACAATCCGTAGGTCAATTCACCTTAGCACTGTTAGGAAGAATTGAATTTGTGGAAGTGGATGTCCTGATTTCAGCATTTCTTTGGAAAGCCTCAATGTAGTCGATCACTTTGGGCATCGATCCGACAACCCTGGAATAAGAAGTGCATACAATTTCCACTAAGTTATTTTATCAACTGTGATGTAATGTTGATATACTTTCCAGGGGAGCTTGAGAAAAGTAGAGCTTATTATATTTAAAATGTATTATTTCTTGCTCTAAAGACATAGTTGAGGCAAATTATATCTTTCATAGTAATTAAAACTGTCCATATTTTACCAAATTAAAGCATTCTAGACAAGTGCAAAAAGCCAAATAAGAATATCTAAAATTATTTGAAAGATAACAGTTTTGTTGGTAATCCATTCTAATCGATGAAACTGATCCGAAGAGTGAAGATCAAATCTCCTCGTAGTCAAAAATCAGTTTCCTACCTCACGACAGAGGAATAAGTTGTTTGATTTTCTTCGCAAGTAAATCAAAATAATAATAATAATGCTTGTGCAACTACTTACACACAATTAATGAAGTTGTCCTAATGTGGTTATGAACAATACTCATTTTGAAAAGTATGGCAAACAGAAACGCGCGCGTGCACACATACCCACACAGACGCGCGCGCGCATGTATGCATACATGGTAAGATATAATGGATGCCTGTATAATATAGTGTATAAGTGAATATGAATTATACCCCCCAATAACTTTAGACACCCCCCTTCGACTACATTCCTGGCGTACTCCCTGGTTCCTGCTCGTTCATCGGAGTCTTGTTTCTCACGCACTGTCAATAATTACTGGTCCTTATGTTTTGCTGATCGCCTCGTATTTTTATTTCTTCGAAGAAAGTAAAACAACAAGAGTATAAAAAAGTATATGGTCTCACTACACGACATAGCCACGACCTTCCAGGATCCAGGAAAGGATTCTTAGTTGTTTCTTCTTCTTCAAGACTCCTCGGCACGAGGAGATGGATGGAACCGGTAAATGCACCTTTCTTTCCAGTCAATACAAGTATAGTTATGTTAATTAATAATAAAGTGGATAAGTAGGGAGAATACTAAATAAAGTCTTTTCGTAACCAGAGATAGCGTGTTCCCCGGAATAAGCGAACAAAATAATAATTAAAATGTCAAGATCGGATAATAAGTGTTAAAAAGGTCAATTAAGATTAAATTGTCAAATCCGGTAGAGTTGGGACCGATATGGGGCAAAAGTTCGGAAGAAAGAGTGAGGAAGAGGGAAATTGTGTAGAATGAAAATGTGTAAATGTAAGAAAGAAGTATTGTGTATGTGTGTAATGTAGAATAATGTGTAAGTGGATGGTCGTGTAGTGTATGTATGTGTATCACACGGCTGTTCGCACTCCCACATTATTCACTTCCGCAGAGTCGAAGATCTTCGTTGTGCACTCGCTGCAAGCCGACGCCGAACTCCATTCTTAGTTTCAACCATGGAAGTAAGAATGTAACAGGACTAGTAACAAGCATGGAGGAATTAACATAGAAGAAGACGCCCAAACGTACCCCTACTTCGAAAATAAATTGAAGCCGAAAATGGCCGCCGCCCAGGTTGTATGTATCACGGTCCGCCATATTGCGTATGGAATAAAATTGAAGTATTGGATTCACAAACATGCAAATAATCAGATCATTATTTGTGCTTTTCTGTGATTTTTAAAATGGTAATGAGTTGTGTCGCTTCTGGATGCATAAACAGATACAATAAGAAGGGTCCCAATGTCACATTTCAGAGGTGAGTGTTAGAGAGAGCTTCTGTCGAAATATAAATTGTTGATATAAATTGATGGCATGGAGACAATTAAAAGTGTTTTTCTATGCTTTTCATTATGCCGTCAATATGTTAATTCGAGAATTTAAAGTGAAGGATTACTGTTCTAATTTTTCTCATAGATTTTAAGTAATTACAAGAAAACTGACTAAAGGAAATGTCAGTAGTATTCATTATATTTCATGCACTTTTGGGAATTGTTTTTCGTTATGTAGCTTTCGATGTTCACTGGAAGTTTTGGTTACTCTTTGTGTTGAGCTATACAATATTTTGTAAGTAATGACAAATTATCTGTGTATGTTTGTATTCTTTAACCATAATACCAAACCTTCACGTGTAAATTAAATGTGATTACAATTCAATAATGTGATTTATAGGGTGACCGTCCGTATCAATGTTTGACCAAATAAGGAAAATTTCAACTCTAAGCAAGAACTGACGTTTATATAATAGAAAAAATATACAAAACAAACCCTAAGACCATGCAGAATAAGTCAAAGAAAAAGCAGCTCACATTTATTTCATTTTACATGACAAAAAAATATATTGCTGAAGGTGTAGTTGCACCAGTAGTTGACCAGTTGTAGCCAATTGTGAACTACGGTTGTTGCAGTGTAGATCATTGATTCTCTTTACTGTGTTCCTTGAACAACTAAGAAATGCAATAATTAATTATTTCACTGTACCTTCTACTCGATAATCACGGATATCTTCTATTACTTATACTTCAGTCCTCTTATTGTGAGCTCTGCTCTCTTCCAGATGCCCTTTACACTTTTTATATGGTTTTGGGGGTACTGTGTATCCTGTTGCACAGCATTTGGGGTCTACACTATTAAACCTTATGGAAGTATAAAACGTACTGTGTTTACTTCTATATCCAATATAAACTATTATTACTGTTTGTCTCCCTTATTAGTCAACCACTGGCGACTGGTCCATTACTGGTACGGTCAGCATGTAGCTTCGCATGTCGTAGACCAGGTGAATGAGATACTAAATTGTAACAAATCTTTACGAAATGAATACTGGAACATATTTAACACTTTACGCTTTCTGAATCTTAGAAGCACTGTTATAAACGTATGTATCCAGTATGTTAGTACGTTTACATGTTTCAAGGGGTAAATTGTAATTTATGGCAGTCAATAAATGTAAAAATTACAGCTATGGAGCTATTTAGATTCTCTTGCGGTTGGGCAGACACATGGTGTCTGTTGAACGTCTAATAATATATATAAAGCGACTAACCCGTTTTCGCTAGTTCGACATTATGTCTAATATAATCTGTATGCTTTTGATACTTGAAATATGTTCTGGTATGACATAAGCTAATTTCAAGTGTGCAAGTGATCAATCAATGATACTGCAAAATTAGTAAACTGCTCATAGGGAAAATATTGAACACGTTCCAATTTTGAACTCCTGTATTACACCTTTGAACATTTCAAGTTAATCATTGTCACATTGCAAGGTGTCGATAATGTTTCCTGCGGGTTCGTTGTGTTGATTTCCTGTGGTTACGTAAAATACCAGAAAATATTTATGGGTTAATTTTTTCAGGAAAGCGGGAGAGTAACTATTCATTACTACCACAAGTCATACCAACTTCAGTTTTTTCCAAATGGTGTATAGACGACTACTTGCGAAACAGTTCTGTACGTTATTATTTAAATAGTGAAAATAGATCTTTGTTGTTTATTAGGGACTTCAACTAATAATGTTCACTCTTTCGAGACTTGGAAGAGTGATTTTGAACTCATAAAGCTGTGTCGGCCGCGTTTGCAGAAGAATTCCTTAATGACCACATCTACCTATGTGGCCAGTGGTCTTACGCACTTAACGGCTACAAATGCCAATATTTTTCATTGTGCAGTGTTTATTCTGCTAAATATTTTTCATTCAACCGCACCTGGAGTTTATTTAAACGTTACCTAAAAAACAAATGTAAGTATAATAACATATGATATAGATTTCATATAAATATTATCTGTATGGTGTACATAAAACAATAGAGATTTCTTGGTTTTCTTCCATACTCAAGATGGTGGATGGCCGCACTGGACGATTGACGGCCATTTTCAGCTTCAAAATTTGGCAGCTTGTACGTCTCCTTCTAATCTAATTCCTCCAAGGTAACAAGCAATTCACTCAATGTTATAAAAATGGGACGGCTGAGAGTGCAGTTTGTCATTCCAACATGGCGGATCGCGCATACTTCCTGGAAAGGAAGCAGACGATATTGTGAATGTGCAAATACAGTTTAATTATCTAAAGGCTCAATCCAAGTGGGTTTTCCCGCCTTTTTCATTTTACGTCAATTATTCAAATTTCAATAGAGGAGCCGGCCGGTTGGCCGAGCCGTCTGCGGCGGTAGGCCATCGGCTCGAAGGTTCCGGGTTCCAGTCCCGGCAGGGGCATGGGTGTGAATTTTAACACTTAACAGCTAAAGGCGAATCGTGATGGGCCGAAGTCCAAAGTTACTAGGTTGGCCCATATAAAAATAAAGTTGACCAAAGTTTTTTTCAATAGAGGAAAACAAATTAACTTTCACAGACCAAAGTTCGTTTCGTCCTTCAATAATGAGTACAATTAGTTTTAATTAAATGTTAGTAGTAACTGCAGGATTGTGTGCAGACACTTTCGGGACATTATTCTGTCCCAAACTTTCTGCACACAATCCTGGGTTTACTATTAATATTTTATTAAAACTAATTCTACTCATTATTGAAGGACGAAACGAACTTTGGTCTGTGAAAGTTAATTTCTGTTTTCCTCTATTGAAATTTGAATAATTGACGTAAAACGAAAAAGGCGGGAAAACACTTGGATTGAACATTAACTACTAATTATTATAAAATAAGTGTTATTGCAATACACTTCCTTCTCAAGAGCAGTGATCATTCAAATCTTTGAACCTGGTATTATTTCGCTATTATTATTGAAGAAAAAAATTAAATATTGCTTATCTTTTTATCCTCACACGTACCTTTTGGTCGGCTTCATCAGACGCAACCTTCACATGCCTTAAATTATTTCACATAAATTTAAAATTTGCGATTAAAAGTGGATCAACTACCATTACTTCTTATGGCCAGTTGCAACGTTTTGGTCAATTCAACATGGCGGCAAGGCGCACTTCCCGCCCATAAATTTTGGCTTGTTACTAGTCCTATTATATTCTTACGTCCATGGTTTCAACTGAATCAGTGTTGAATTATCAAGAGTCAAAGGCAAGCCTTTCCCACTTTTTCCAAAATGCTTTTTTGACAGTCCCTTGTGCCAGTTCATGAAATAAGGAAGCTTACGTTCAAACAAATGAGCGCTGCGATTCTACTAACAAATACGAAGGTTGCGAAGGTCCCTTTATAGCATCTCAGACACGAAAACATTCAATTTTATGAAATAGGTTAGCAACACTTACAACTGGGTTGCTTCGAAAGGTCACTAAAAATAAGTTTAGGCCTTCCCTACTCCGCTCGTGGTAATAGAAGCAGGTATGGGCTTTCAAAGCAAATATTTCATTTCAAGTGAGTAATTCTTGAAACAAAACTAATAGCTTTGCTTGAAAAAATTGAGACATTTCAAAAACGAGACGAGGCATGTAGTCAGTCTCGTCTTGTGGGTAACACTAATTGAGACACTATATTCCACGAGTATCTGCTTTAAAGGTTTGTTATCATCTTTGTAGTTACAGTACAGTAGATTTTAGTTGAGAATTGGCATACAAGAATATATAAATTAGAATTAGAATTATTTCGCATTATCCCCTTTTATTATAAATATTTTATTTAACATTCAGTGCGTTTCATTACCACTCTGACGTCAAGAGAATTAATAAATATCCTACAAAAATTAACCATATAAGTACCTGGCAACATTACTGACAGTTGGAAATTATCAGAGCCTGAAACAAATGTAGGGTAGTCTTGAAACGTACTGCCTATTCCAAAATATATAGGATAATAGAAAATATTTCTAATGAAATTTTAGTTTAGTTTACTGCCAGCAAACTTTCGAATAGCACAACAGTTCCAAGGAATCGTTCTTTGGAACGGATCCTTCAATATAAGTATAATGTTAACTGCTTAGAACCGCTCAACGAAACGTTCCTACCATCTCTACCTCTAACAAATAGTATATGACGTGGAGGGTTTGAGCAGGGATGATAAAATTCTCTGGAGGATCAGTTCAAGGCCACATATGAACTGAAGAGGAAAACAGTATTGAAATTTATTCGTTTTATCTTACGATAGCGATGTATACTAAAACCTGTTCCAATTTTGACCGTTGTTATTTGAACAGCGAACTACAACCAATAATAGGATAGCTCTTGGAAAACACAGGTGGTTCGTGAAGTTATTGCAACGGTATTTAGATTATTTGTATAAATACTATATAAACTACAGTACTGTCCACTAACAAATATTAGTAACGTCACCACATTATAGGTTCTTGTGGTGCGTCCCTATACCGAAATATTGACAGAGATAAAATAACGTTTTCTTTCTCTCTCTCTCTCTCTCTTTTTTTTTTCTTTCCAAAGGCTCTAAATCCATTATGAACGAATGTTGGCTACGTATATTGTGCTATCATCTTTTGAAGGTAGTAAGTCAAAGCTGATGCATGTAATTCACATCACGATCGCTAGATGTCACAACTATGCAATGATCGTTGTTAGGTCAAACTATTGTCAGGAATGCATCGTGCTAATTTATAATACAGTACTTCTCTCTACATAGTTTGGGTTTATAGTTTCCGATGTGGTTCTATACCTATAAACACACGGACTTAGCACTCCGATTATGATTTCAAAAGTTATTCTGTTAGTTCTTGGGTCGACTTTTCATTCACGCGCTAGACGCATTTTTTGCATGTGATTTGGTTGAGTAGCCAATTGAAACATGTGTTTAAATATTTCTATTCGCTACTTATAAAAATCGCAAGCAAAGAAGGCGTCTAGCGTGTACCTGAAAAGCCAGTCTTACGTACGTATTTTAGCACAAACTGTTTTATACAATATGATTATGAGAAAACATGAACGTGGATAGTTTGTGAACCGGATGATCCATACACAGATAAATTTAAGGGCTCCTGTACATGAAAGCTTGCGTTGCTTGCTTTGCGTGCGATTTGGATGAGGAGCCAATTGAAACACGTGTTTTATTGCGCGGTAAGGTAAGGTAAGTGTGTCACATGTTTCAATTGGCTATTCACCCAAATCGCAAGCAAAGGACGCAACGCACACAGTAAAATATAGCTGTGTTAATTCAACACAATGTGGTGTCCCAGCGTGACTACCACTTTTATGTGTTGAATCAACACAACACACGGTCTTGATTTTGGTACTGGGAGAAAAAAAAGTTACGGCTGCAGCTAGATTTGAACATGGGTTGCTCAATTAGAAGTTAAGCGTCTTACCGACTTCGCTAAATCGTCAGACAGAAAAAGTACTAGATTGAAACAATATAAAGGATAAAAAATTCTTGCTGAACCTCAAACACAAACAAAGTTACTCTCACGACTTATGCCATGGTTTAATCGCTTTTCCATTGGTCAATTAGGGATCACAATCCCCATTTACTGAGAATATGTTGCATTTCTATGAAAGCAAGCGCAGCATTTGACATGTTGTTACGATAAGAAAGCAGTAATGCTGGTGAAGTGTTTGGCTGTCGCCATCTTGCTTGCTTTCATAGAAATAGAAGTCTCAATGAATGGGAATTCTGGTTCTCAATTGACAAATAGGAAGTGATTAAACCATGGGATAAGTCGTGCAAGTAACTTAGTTAGTTTTGGGGATTCAGCAACATATATTTGAACCCATACACTGTTTAAATCTATAGTGTAGCCGTCTAATTCTAGTGGTGTTCCTAAATATCGTTTGCATCTAGTGCATTTTCTCTCTGACGATTTAGACAAGTCGGTAAGACGCTCACCTTCTAACTGAGCAATTCATGTTCAAAACTCGCTGCAGCCGTAATTTTTTTTCTCCCAGAATCGAAATCAACACCGTTGTTGTGTTGATTTAACACACAAAAAGTGGTAGTCAAGCTGGGACACCGCATTGTGTTGGGACACAGCTATTTTTTGCAGTGCAAGCTTTCATGAAAAACAACCCTACGATTTAACTTTCAACCGTTTACACAATAAAGCACAGTTGGCAACTATGATTTTGTGAAACGAATTGCAAAGGTATTGGTGAAGGGGTGTGGGTGACAGAGAAAGAGAGAGAGAGAGAGAGAGAGAGAGATCTGGAGCATGGGTGTCTGAGGGGTACAACAAACTCAGCCGGTCTGAGCGCTGAGCTAATCTCAGCGATAGTGATCTGTGGATGGGCGTCAGAATCGAAAGAATGGTACGACCGGCAAAAGAAGGAAGAGTTGGTTGACTCAACCAAATACTGAATTGAGTGGAAAAGTTTTCGTCGTCGCGCAGAAAAGCTTATATAAAGACTGAGAGAAGAAAGTTTTCTTTTCATGTATTCTCTCTCTCACTTGCTGTATGTATGCACAGTGCAAAGAGAAGAATGTAAAAGAGACACACATACAGAGAGGTGATGGTATGTATATGTTTTCTCTCCTTCTTTTCGGATTATCAAACAGATTTTACCCATCTTGTTTCGTTTCAGTAAAGTTTTTGATCAAATCGATTTCTTTCCTTTTTTCTATCGAGTCTTTTATTTCTTTTCTTCAAAACGTACGAGAAGAAAAAGAGAAGATACTGTTGATATTCTGTTCTCTTGTGATAGTGGAAATGTAATAAGATTAAGTATAGAGATTGTCAATCCTCTCTCACTGCCAAATTGTGTTTGATAAACTTGAACATTTTTTTAATACGCAGTAGTTTTGTCACTCCGTGAGCCAGTTACTCCCATTGACTTTTATCTAAAAGCAATACTGGACTGATCATTGCTATTAAAAAATTAATGAATATTTTAAATCTGATTTCGGAGGGAACAGTTACTTTCGCTGGTACTCTTCCAGGCTAAACTAATAGGGATCAAATTTTCAATTATAACTCAGTTATTTACGCTTGTTATCGTTGTGCGGCTCGTTTTCTGACACATGTTTTAATTATTGCAAAAAGAGCAATTATTATTTACGGCATGTCCTATTATATGCACAATCCAGTATAGTACATAACTCAAGAATTAAAAGCTGACATTAAGAGCAGGTCGCACAGCGAAAGCAAGCATAAAATAAACTGAGTTAAAACTGAAATTTTCGTCCATGTTGGCTTAGGTTCGAAGAGGACAATCAAGGTTAAATATTTGCTCAGGAGTTTATTTTTCGACATTACCTTATCACTCTAGAATCGTCAAACAGAGCTCGATGGTTGCTATGAATATTTTAATCCCGAGTTATTATAGACTCTGAGTTAATATACAAGACAGATAAAATAATTGAGGCATTTTCCTGATAATGGAACCTATGCAAAAATGCCTGTTTGCAGAAAGTCGAAAACCAAAGTTTGTGCTGCTTATATTGCAATAATGCCTTTGCATTTGAAATTCACAGAAAACTAACTGAAATGTTAACTAATAACTTATATGCAAGTTTTGTTAATATAATGATATTTCGTGGTATACTGACGTACTTCGCAGTAATTTGTTATGGGCCATTGTTTTCACAAAATAGTTGTTGTTCAGAACAGAAACACATATTTTCGCAATGCCGTACATTTACAGTTTAATGCAAATCCAATTAGTGGAAAGTTATAATTGTGGTTTTGAAATCTGCTGAATTCAATTGCGAACTCGGAAATTTTTTGAAGTTTGAAAACCAAGATAGCGGTAGGACGCCAGAACTTCAAGTTGAAAAATGACACGATTTTCTTATGAGCGTCTTGAAGGAACTAGAATTTCATTATGAAGTTAAAAATGCTGACTTTTTTCTTTAACTGTGCTTCATCCCTTTTTATAATAAAGTTGTGTAAGTCCTAGAATTAAAATGGAATAGCTGGCTCGAGGTTCGAATACGTAAGTATTAATTCATCGAGTTAAAAGCGAAAATCGCTTCAGTCTTACGCAGCGTGTAAATGTATCTTAAGTAGATTATATTGCATAATATCTCCACAGTTTTCGAATGCCACAGAGTAGAACATTTTAAAAATATTAAAACGATGACTCATAGGTAATCTATCTGCACGAGATGCGGAATTTATAATATGTGTGCGAAACAGTACACAAACTTTAGCAATCTTTTGCACATACTATCTGCGATTAAGTCTCAATATTGTTTAAACAATAGTTCTGATCTAAACTTTCACCCACTTCCCGTCGTCTATGGACACGGACTGCGGAACTACACCGGGGAGGAAAACAGGTTCAAGTCTGGCTGCCAGTTACACAGTTTCACCAGACGAATGCCGGTATGATACCTAGGAAAAAGTCTCTTGCATGTCCCAACAAGTATTCGCCGTGAGATGACATCCCTCACACTTAGGCCTTAGATGGTACTAAATGCTAAAGAAATAAATGTACAGTAGGTATTCATACAAATCTCTTTCTCAAGCTCGTGAAATAGTAACATTGTGAAAAGAAAACCATCTTGAATTAAAACTTTGGTAAACTTTATTTTCATATCGGCCAGTCTAGTAACTTTGGACTTCGGCCAGTCACTATTCGCCTTTAGCTGTTAAAATCCATGCCCCTGCCAGGACTCGAATCCGGGACCTTCGAGTCGTTGGCCTACCGCCGCAGAACGCTCGCCACCCGGCCGGCATGGCATCTTGCATTTAAGTCATTTACTTAAACGTCCTCCCTCCCCTTCTCTTACACCCCCACATAAATTTACTACACACAAACTCATACCCAACGACCTCTATATAAAAGCTATACCGAACTGAGTGCCACCACTGAAAACTTCATGAGTATATGAAGCGAGGGAGAGGAGAGAACACTTAGGGCCATATTTATGAATAACTCCCAAGAGTGGGTGGCTCCTACAGGCATTTAAATTATATGCTCCTGGGAGTCACCCACGTTTTGGGAGTGATTCATAAATACGGCCCTTAATCTCTTTTCTCCACTTCCAGTCTAAATCAATATGGTCCAAATTTTCGGTTCTAAGTTTTTTACTCTTGATATTGCTATGCTACGTTTTTGATTTAAGTCGTAATTTTTGCAAAACAAAACGTAAATATTATTTGCAGTATTTTATATTATATGCAAAGTACGGAATACTATTGAGTAAGAATTAAAAATTTGGTCCATATTGGATTAGACTGGAAGTGGACAAACGTTTAAATATTTGCTCTGGTGTCTATCTTTCGATACTAAGCAGTCACTCCAGTATCGTTACGTAGATCTCGATGCTCATACTTATTTTTTTTCTTTTTAATAACGCAGTGCATTCAATACATCGACCTCCATTAATACGATACTGGACTGACTGCAGCCATTGAAAATTTCATGAATATGTGAAGCTAGGGAACGGAGAGGAAACTTAATCTCGTTTGTCCACTTCCAGTCTAAACCAATAAGGAGCAAATTTTCGATTCCAACTCAGTTTTCTACGCTTGATATCGCTGTGTGGCCGGTTTTTTTATTTATGACTTAATTCTTGCAAAAAAACGTAAATATGATTTGCAGTATTTTCTATTGTATGCAGAGTGCGGTATACTCTTACATGAATAACTCAGGAATTAAGACTTGAATAAAAAAAACGGGCCACACAGCGATATCAAGCGTATAAAACTGAGTTAGATCTGAAAGTTTGGTCCACATTGGATTAGACTGGAAGTGGACAAACGAGTTTAAATATTTGCTCTGGCGTCTATCTTTCAACACTAAGTTGTTACTCCAGTATAGTTTATGTAGAGCTCGATGATGCAATATGTATCAATAAAAAAGGGAAAAAGAAGAATCGAGAGATTAGGAAAAAAGAAACAAAAAAAAACCTTCTGGTCAGAAAACTTTTTCATTTGTCATTAACATCTACTGTAAACTGTTTGGTTTCCGGGGTGGATTATAGTCGTCCTACACCATACCAGAACTTTAGCTTCGGGAACTGCTCACTACAGAAAAACGAAAATAATAGTAGTCCATGATTTGCCTAATAGATGGCAGCAGAGGTATGTAAAACGGCAACTCAACAGGATGAAAATGTTTGAGGAGGCAAGTATATTTTTTTCCCAACTATGTTTTTTGTATTATTTTCCAGCAACCTTTTTTCCATTCGCGTGGGCAATAAAAACCACCGAACCTGACTTACCTAACCTACACGTGTCCTTAGTCAATAATTTTATTAAATTTCGTAATGCGTATATACATAAGAAAAAATATTAAAAAGAAAATGTAAGTGTAACCACGCAAGGATTCGATCTCAGGATCTCTTATTCGATACGTTAACTATTAGACCAAGCTATCAACACTCGGCAGTGAGCTTGGTTTCCTTAATCGTGTGCATAACTGACCAATCCCGAATGGCAAATCACATACAATACAAAAAGTTAGTTGAGAAAAAATCTTGCTTTCGGGAGAGGACGGTGGGAGTTTTTTTTTACTTCTTTCAAAGTATTTTTTTTCTTCATTCATACAAACCAAACCTATTTTTCTTCTCCCTTGCAATATAACTATACAGCAGGGTGCAGCGCTGTTGAGTTTTATGTTTTCATTTGCTGCTAGTCTCCTTTTGATGTTTATACAGGATTGTAACGTAATTCACCGACAAATTTCGAGAGATGGTAGTAGACACACAAACAAAATTAAAAGTTCGGGCCAACCAGGTGGAAATTTAGTCACGTTTCGAAGCCACAGGCTGCCGAAAGCATGGGAAAATGAACTTTACAACTTCATATTTCTAACACTACGAACAGTAGAGCCGATGCAGTATAGTACCGTCAAATATTTTAAACCTGTTCTAATTAAAAATGCATATTCAAAAATTGTGCGATGGGTGCGGAAGGGGTTCTTTAAAGGAAAAATGTGATTTCTAGTATGTTTTTTTTTAAAAGTAAAGGTAGGTCGAAATGAATTGGATGCAGATTTCGTTGGATATTGGTTGCTCTTGCTACTGACAGAGGCGCTGCCTAGTCATAGATTCACCTCTGATGATAAAGTAGGGGAAGTGGCTTCAGGACCAGACGATAAACGTATCTGCGGAACTGGAGATGCTAGTGGAAAGATTCAGCAAGTGTAACATCCTGTATGATGACTACGTGGGAAAGTGATACATGCATTTGCTCACAATGGCCTGCATTAAAGGTGATAAATAAAGACAACGGAAAATGATGGTAAAAGGGCCAAATATTATTTTTCAAGGTCCGAATTTCGCATGTTTTATCGAAACAAAATTATATATCAAGCTTCCTATTTTTGTATCACAAGGTCACATAGTACTTCTGTGATTGCAAACCATAATTTCACTAAAAAATGAACTATAGAAATTCTTTTTTTAAAATGTTGTTATTTGTAAGCAAATAGGTACAAAACATATACCGATATTCAGTGTTAACACCATAAACGAGCTGAATATTGACAACCCGATTTGTCTGTCATTCTATACAGAATACGTAATGTCAATTTGTCGCAATTCATGAGAAAGTAGATGAATCGTCAAATGATGCCATTCTCTTTACGATTTGGCCGACGTTTCAAAGGAGTCCATTAGTTACAATTCAGTACCGTTCATATTCTGCATTATGCGCAGAGATTTATTGTCTACTGTACATTTTATTAGTACAAAAACCCCTTCGGAGTGAAGGGAAGAGTGACGCGAGAATCCTACTCACAAAATAAATTATATTCATTTTGCGAGTGATTTTCGTTGAGTCACTATGGCGAAAGTGTCTCCTTTGTAATAAATTTAAGAGATTTAGTATCCTCTCTTGCGCCATAGTGACACAAAGAAAGTCACTCGCAAAATGAATATAATTTCTTTTGTGAGTAGAATTCTCGCGTCACTCTTCCCTTCACTCCGAAGTTGTTGTTTTTGTATTGATATCACTTATTTTGTAAGGCTGCCTATTAATAAAAATAATAATAAAACTTTTTAAAGACATACTTTTCTTAAACAATTCGTACTAAAAGTTAAAAATAATTTTGTTTAGGCATGACTAAGAAGAAAAGCATTGGGCGCGGTCTTATATACAGTCACTTTATAAATTCTTCAAGTGGCTCGCCTCAAGCTTTTCTTTTTAGTCATGCATAAACAAAATGTGTTCTTACCTTTTCGGAAGGAATTTCTGATAGAATCGTACGAGTAGTAATAAAGATAAACAACAGATACAGTATGGAAGTTATACAAGTGTATGCTCCGACAACCTCACATCCGGAGGAGGAAGTCGAAGACCTATACGAGGAGATACAGAAGATTTTGGATAGTAGCAAATCGCAGTACAAAATTGTAACGGGAGACTTCAATGCGAAAGTAGGAAGTAAGCAGAGCAGTAACATGAAAGTGGGAAACTTTGGATTTGGCAAAAGAAACAAAAGAGGGGACAAGTTAGTGGAATTCTCAGAAGCCAACAGACGGTTCATTTCCAATACATTTTTCAAGAAACCGTCCCAGAGGAAGTGGACATGGAAAGGCCAAAATGAAACTAAAAACGAAATAGACTACGTTTTACCAAATAACAGGCAAATTCTGTAAGACGTGTCTGTTCTGAACAGTTTCAAAATCTCGAGTGATCATAGGATGGTAAGATGTAAAGAAGCTTATCAGAGGAAAACCGCCACTTCTAGATCTGGAAAATCTAGGGAAACACAGACATACATTAGAGACAGAACTAAATTAAACAACAGATTCAGCGCCTTGGAAGAGTTAGAAGATAAAGAAGACATCAATAGCAGAAATAAAATATTGACTGACAATAACACTATTTCAAGTGGAGACTCAAATCTAGAAGAGATATACATATTTAAAATCAGCATGAAACTGAGTTTGTGTAAAATATTAGATGCCATTGGCCTGTGGTTCAAGAGAAATTGATGATAAAAATAGCCAGATTCTTGTCTGTGGAGCGTGATATAAAAGTGTTGAAATACCTTTATATTTTTAAGTTCCTCAAACAAATGGAAAGCAAATACATAGTAATGGATACTGACTGAGTGGAAGGCGCTACGGAGGGTATATATTTCATGATCGCCATCTTGAAGCCCGCCATATTGAATCTCGATCGATTTTCTTAAATGGGAAAGGGGTCATGTAATATGCGATTAAGGGCTAGAATTTAACGAGAAATACGTTTCTGAAGTCAGTTTTGTCGTAAATGTAATATTGTAATATAAGAGTATACTAGCATGGGGTAATGATTCAATGGCCTGGAAACACCTATTTCGCCTTGAAATAACGACGGAAATGAAACCCAAATTCGTATAAATCCATATCGATAGGGCACTATACTCAGGAACAATTCGTATGCATTTATGTTTCACTTCCGTTGTTATTTCGAGAAGAAATGTGTGTTTCTAGGCTATGGTATCATTACCCCATGCTAGCGTTACATACCTTTATATCTCACAATATTGCATTTACGGCAAAACTGACTTCAGTAACGTACTTTTCGTAAAATTCTAGCCCAGCATGACGTATTACACGACCCCCTTCCCATTTAAGAAAATCAATCGAGATTCAATATGGCGGGCTTCAAGATGGCGGCCATGAAAAATATACCCTCCACAAGGAAGCACCTTCCACGCAGTACCCATTAGTGTGTATTTGCTTTCCATTTATTTCAGCAATTAAAAAATATAAAGGTATTTCAATACTTTTATATCACTCTCCACAGACAAGAATCTGACTATTTATATCATCAATTTCTCTTCAACCACTGGCCAATGGCACCTAATATTTTACACACAAACTCAGTTTTTTATGCTGAATTTAAATATGTACATCTCTTCTAGATCTGAGTATCTACTTGAAATAGTGTTACTTGTGAGATAATAAGAGAAACAGCCAAGGAAATAGCAGACACACACACACACAAAAAAAAGAGCAAAATCTCTGAAGAAACTAAACTCTTGATGAAGAAAAGAAGGGAAATGAAAGAAGAGGAAAATTACATAAAGAGGATTGAGTACATAGAACTAAATAAAACCGTAAGAAAGAAAATAAGAGAGGATGTACGAAGATATAACGAAAATCTTGTTAAAAATACAATCGAGGAAAACAAGAGCCTGAAGAAAGCCAAACAGCAGCTCACGATAGGGAAAAAGCAAATAATTGCAGTTAAGAGAACAAACGGGACCGTAGCACGAAATAAGGAAGAAATTATAAAAATATTTGAAAATTTCTACAGAGAATTGTACTACTCTGAAGAAGAGCTAGGAAATGAAGATTCAGAAGAAAATGGTGTAAATGTCCCAGACGTAATGAAAGAAGTGGATAAAGTACATCGAGGGATGAAGAATGGAAAATCGCCAGGAGAAGATGGACTCACAGCAGAGATGTTTGAATGGGGAGGTGAAAAGATGACAGAGGAACTTGCCAAATTATCCTCAATGTGCCTGAGGATGAGAGAGATACCGTAAAGCTGGAATAATACTGTTATTGTACAAAAAAGACAAAGAACGCTTCGAAAACTACAGACCAATTAGTTTATTGTCAGTTCTATACAAAATGTTCACCAAGGTAATTTTTAATCGTATTGAACGAGACTTGGATTTTAACCAGGGAACGGAACAAGCCGGATTTCGTCGAGGATTTAGCACAATGGACCACATACAAACATTGAATGAAGTTATGGAAAGGACTAATGAATGTGAACTTCCACTATGTTTGGGATTCATAGATTTCGAAAAAGCTTTCGATTCGGTCTCCTTGTCAGCAGTACTTAAATCACTTGAAGATCAAGGTATCGAAAGTGCATACATCAAGTTACTGCGAAACATTTACTCGACTGCTACATCTGTCATTAGACTACATCAAGAAAGTGAAAATTTTAAACTTGGAAAGGGGGTTCAATGTTTCCAAAACTGTTTTCTGAGACTCTGGAGGAAGTGTTCCCAAATTTAAACTGGGACGAAGTTGGAATAAAAATCAATGGCGAATATCTTCATCGCCTACGATTCGCTGATGATATAGTCCTGTTTGCTTCAAGTGCAGAAGAACTACAAACAAGAATGGAAGAGTTGTGTAATGAGAGTTCGAAAATAGGTCTTAAATGAATTTAAGTAAAACAAAAGTAATGTACAACCAACATGCTGTAAAGAAGGAGATAAAAATTAACGGAGAGACAATAGGCATAGTTTATGAGTATGTTTACCTACGCGAGCTCAAAACATCGAATACCAAGTTGACTGATGAAATAAATACATATAAAATGGCCTGGAGCTGCTTTAGAAGGCTACACTTTATTTTAAAGAGCAAACTACCTATGTGTTGAAACGTTAAGTTTATGATCAATGTGTCTTACGTGTGATGATGTACGGCTGTGAAACTTGGACATGGAATGCGCAAACGACTCAAAGTTTAAGAGTCACACAAAAAGGAATTGGGGATATGCATGCTCGGAATAACTAGGAGGGACAGGAAGACTAATGAATGGATTCGCGCACAAACAAAGGTAGAAGATATAATCAAGACTGCGAAGAAGATGAAGTGGAGATGGGCTGGTCACATAGCTGGACGAACAGATGGAAAAGGTGGACGACAAATGTACTTCACTGGATTCCTAGAGAAAAGAAACGACAGAGACGACGTCCGAATGAAAGATGGGTAGATGAAATCAAGCGATTTTCAGGAGCTACATGGATGAGGATAGCAGCAGACCGAGATATGTGGAAAGAAAATGGAGGCCTTCATCCAGCAGTGGATAGAAAACGGCTGAATATGATGATGATGACGAATTGTTTAAGAAAAGTATGTCTTTAGAAAGGTCTTTATTATTTTTTCGAGTTATATTTCGGTGTTCGGATACGTTTCCTCAAGTCAGTGTTTTGTGAACAAAATTCTAACACGTTCTGCACCCAAGAGCATTGCAGAAATTATTTATTTTAGGATAAAGAAGTCCATATTAAAAGAAATGTTGAAATATACTTTTAAAGTATATAAATATAGAAAAGTAACAATGGGATATTGTATTGTCACCCGACTTACGTCGCTGTACAAAATTTCATCATTCTATGACGTCGGAAAGTGAGTTAAATTAGCGTTGCAAGAGTTGAGAATACCACGAACCATTGCGAACTAAAGATAGTCTTCATACAAAAGACCGATTTTGGACCATTGTAGGCTCCGTATCTCGAAAACCGTAACTCCTATCAAAAAATAAGCTTCGATTTACCACAACTTGTTGACCCCGGCAATTGACCCCTCAAAACCCCTGGTATTTAGTGCTAAAGCAAAAAGACACACTGAATAACAGACACATCTTTCTATCATCTGTCAAAATTCTGTGATTCGGCTAAAAAGTCATAACTTTTGAACCCCTACACTGATTTTGACTTGTGATACACCGTTTGAAATGTATTTCCGCCCTAGGGGGTCTAAGGGAGGTCCTACCGACCAAATTTGTTTGTGTCTTAGTATGAGAGCTTTCAAATGCTAGTTCAAGCATCAAAATCGGGCTAATAGTTCGCTAGATACGAAATTAGCTGTATATATGTGAGTGCCGCTAACAGACTCGTTTCTGAGCTAGCGTCACTCGAAGTACTACAGTTCTTCATGATACGGACAATTATAATGTTAGGAATGTTGAAGTGTGAAAGATTGGCGCAAAGAATTAAGGAATGGAGCGTAGTCCAGCTCATTGATGTAGTCAGCAAATGGGGACCCGCCGCTTTGTGACTGATAATGCTGGGTGTTCTATGAACCTACAAGATGAACCGGAATTTTTGTTATTACCTTCTATCAGATGAAGATGACGTTCTAAGGGGTCCTACAGTTTAAAGTAGTAGACTCCAGAAAAGGTGTAGCATGGTACTACAAGTGCCTAAATTATGGTTGGACTTGCTTAAGAACTAACGTCATTAAGTTTTCTATGTACAGGATGAATTTAAAGTTTCACGACACCCTTTTCATTTCGAAAATGGCAAGGAAAAATAAAATACTTGAGTACCACATCACATCACATCACATCACATCACATCACATCAAAGAGTGGTCGATACTTGCTGTCTTTAGGAGAGTTTCCGGAACTTGACTATCATCTTAAAATTCGCTATCTGCGATGAAGTTGATTCTTTTTAAAGAGAATGGGGTAATGTTGCATATCAAATAAGACAAGAGTATTATCAGAAATCTATTACCGTTATCAGAATTGACATTGTGTTGTGATTCATAAGTTATTTACACATTAAAATGAAACAATTACCCACAAAGGACTATTTATGCTCAGTGTGTTGTACCTGTTATTGATTAATTTCGACTTACCCTGTATATATATTTTTTTGTGTTTCCTTTTTTACTAGTCAATAAATGCCTTACAAGTAGACTCCGCATTTAGATATTCAAAATACACATCACAGTAAATTTAAGTACATTAAATTAAAGACCCTTAAAGACCGATAAACACGTAATACTGCACTTTAGACTAAACCAAGAGGCTAGACTAACTTGCGTGGGTGTGTACGAGTGAAATATTTAGGAATGGCAAATTTATTTTTGCCCCTAGAAGGAACGAATACTCAGGGTGTCTCTTAGAAAGGAAGGAAGTAATTTTGTCTCATGTCCGAGTTTCATTATTATTAAAAGGAACGAGGAAATACGTGACCCTTTTGCTTGTAATTCCCGACGCGGTTTCCAACTAAGTGAAAATTTCACGAGATGTCAGTCGGTCGTATATAACCTAACCCATTTCGTTTCTTAATCTTAGAAAAAGAAAAACGACATCAAACGAAGAAGAACGTCGTATTATAATTGTCTTGTTCCTTTTTTTCATTACTGTGCAATTCCAGTAGACGTAAATATCGCTCTATTTTATTTTCGTTTTATAAATAATAAAACTATAAACTTACGATCACGATCACAAGAGAGTGTTCAAAACCATATTCACTTGATTGTCATTTATCAACAGTGCATAACGTGCATTGAAACCACATTAACAATGAAAGACTGAACGCATTTAAATGAGTGAAATTTCAAATCTTCGACATGAAGAGAGTAGATCTCTTTAGAAACTTATAAAGAGATGAGAATCTCTTTATATTCATTAAACACCGGAATCAGAATTCATTTACTAATCCTTTGACCTAGCGAAAATCATATATAGAGAGGGTGTATGGCATAATGCATAGAGTAATAAAACCTTTCCACTAGAGTCAGGATTGGCGCTGCTGACGCGGCGCCACATGAAAGTTGATCGAGAGAATGTTTGTTTGGTAACAACACGTATTGTGAGTTGCTATCATATGGCTGCTGTGCTTCGCTCTTTGGCATTGTTTTAGTTGATTCGTTTGTATTTGAGAAGAAAATGCCGATCTCCTGTGCAGCTCACGGTTGTACTAAGAAATATAAGAAATGAAGTAATGTATCGTTTCACATATAAATGATCATTTAATATTATTCCGTGAAAAATGTTTCATTATGTAAGACGCTCTTTCGTGTAGTTTATATCTGCTAGAAATACATATCTTTGATTAAAATTATTTGATGCGAAGGTATTTTATAGTGTTAGATCCATAGTTATAAAACTGTCCCTCAGTGTCAAAGAGAAATATACATAAAATAAGTATTCTTACATTCAGAAATAATGGATCGTTTTCATTTAGGCCTATTGGAAATAAAGTGGTTATATTCGTGTAGAAAAAATATATCTGTCTATTTAAAATTTAAATAGTTCTAAGCCCATAATGTGCTGTTGAATTTTATTGATGGCTTTAGGCACCTAAGGATCAGGCCGGGATAGGGGAGGGGAAAGGATTCGGGAAGATGTCGGCCAGGGCCTATGTTGAAGGTGCCATCCCTGCATTGCCTGGTGTACCTGAGCAAAAAATCTGGAAAAACCTAAGTCAGGATGGTCGGCCGTTGTAATCGAACCCTTGACGTCCCGAATGCTACACCAACACTCTACGACTGAGCTACGGAGGCTCGGTAAGTAATGTGCTGTTGAAAAGACTTGTTAAATTATTAAGAACAATTATGATAGTGATGAGTGTTCTGCCCGAAGGCAGCTCTTGACCTGAAGATCCCAGAGCTAGGTGAACCCGATGGTGATTTGCCATTGCCTTTCATCGCATGAAGATGACGTCCTAAGGACGGGATCTACAATTTAATATGAATTCCGAACCACTTGTGTCCCTGCTGGTAATCGATCCAGGAACGGCCTGATTACACTATTAAGAACAATAGAAACAAATTTAATATCACAACAAAAATAGATAAGAAACGCTTCTTATCGGTCACCCTGGTCGGTAAGAGGAAACTTCGTGAATTCTATATACCTTATATACCTGAAGTCAGACACAATAATATACTTAATAGATATGACTATTCGTATTGTTGACGGTATAAAGTCAAAACAGATCATTTGAAAAGCTAGAAAAACTGTCATTTTTAATAGTTTTAGGACAAAGACTTTTACCCTAAATTTAAAGACAGTCTTCTTCATTCGCAAATAACTTTTCCGGCATCTTCTAAGCTAACCAGGGAAGCCAGTGTTTTGCTTTTTCTGTGATCTATATAATGTCACTTTCGATAGATGGTAGAACTTAAATATGAAGTTAAAGCTGTCCGCAAAACTAGAGATAATTTTTATGTACATTTTAATACATACGTCTTGTTTCAATGATAATTATGTGAAAATTGCCGACTACTAGTGTATGTCCAACGACCGGTGCCCATACCCTATTTTCAATTTCATAATTTTCTTTCTAAATTTATGCAGGTAAACCGTTGGTTGTATAAATTACAGCTTTAGTATTTTGTGTGTGTAATATTCATGTCACTTGTGTTGTATCCCTAATGCTGTATAATATTTTTAAATGTAACTTTAATTTTCTAAAATAAGTTATGTGGCTTTAAGTATCAACATTATATTGTTTTATTTAACAAATAAAAACGGGGATGACATCTTCAACATAGGCCCTGGTCGACAGCTTCCCAAATTCTTTCCTCTCCCATATCCCGGCCTGAGCCTTAGATGCCTAAAAGTCATAAATAAAATTCAAAATTTAACAAAAAAATCTCTTTTGAGAACAAAAATAATATTTATCAAGAACGTTTTATATAAGTTATTTATATATTAAATTATACCTTATACTGATCAATTTAATTAGGAATTGTTTGTATCTTACGAGTTGAACTTAACTAAGGTGAACTTTAATGCGAATTCTCAATTATTTTTCTTCCTAAAAATATCGTGCGTGGCACATACAAATGATATAATATCAGGCAGCGCACAGCCCCGCTTTCATTCTTACCAAACAGAGAAACAGTTGAATGTTCAATTTGTGCCACGCTAGGAATTAAAACCCACGTAGACGGTGGCGCCAGTTCTGCATCTAGTGGAGTTTTATAACTCTATAGTATAATGAAATCCAAACTTTGAAGGTGCGTTCCTGAGACCGAGACAACAAGAAAAACAAAACGAAAACGTCTCGTTGGAGTAAATAATCCCAGAAGTAGCGTTAACAAGCGGACTGCCATCTATGAGTCATGTTGTCAATTACAAGCATGAGCTTTTTCTCTTTTGCGAAATAATCGGTCGATCCGGCAGAAATTGGATATATCAGGTACTAACATGTAATGGTAATTGATGGAACTGTAGTTAAAAGTTTTGAGAGAAAATATAAAAGAAAAAGTTTCGTAACCAATATTTTCTGTTGTTTTGATTATTATTTTTATTGCATCAACACAGCCGCCATTTGCTGTGTTTATGTACTACTCGAATGTCTATAGTAAATATAATGAAGTATTTCACATTATAGCTATTCATAACTCTTAGGACTGATTTTCATGAAAGCTTGCGTTGCTTGCGATTTGGGTGAATAGCCAATTGAAACACGTGTTACACTTAGCTTACATTTAAACCCACAATAAAACACGTATTTCAATTGGCTACTTATGCAAATCGCAAGTAACGCAAGCTTTCATGAAAATCAGTCCTAACACGTGTTTCAAGCCTTCATGATAATCAGCCTTTATACCGAATATGAATAACGGATAGTTACACGCGTTTTAGGGTATGTTATTTTGCGAAACAACGAAAAGGTTCTTGGATGCAGCACATTTTCTGAAATATTTGAATAAATCTCTTATAGAAATAATTCTCTAACATAAGAAGCGATTACATTCGATATGTTGAAACCAATAGTATTTCTTGACTTACCATGGGCGGATTAAGGAGAGAGACCCTTGGGCGGCAATATAACTTATTATATTTATAACAAATTTCAAAGATATCATTTAGAATGAAACATTTAAAGTCATTCTGAAATGTCTGATGAAAGGGAGTAATGCTCCCCATAAATTCGCCCATGGTTGACTCAAGAGTCAATCAGATTCCAAATCTTTTCAAGCCAATAACATGTTCTTTTATACTTTTGATAGTATACCGTCTAACACTTCTTGCTACTGTTCTGAGTAAATATTGCCATTTGCTTCTTTTTCCAATTTCAACATATACGTGCGTCAAGGACATTCGATGTTGAGGAAACGTAAAGTCAGCTTTTCATGTACGTGTTCGCCTCGTCTTTGCTTGCGATTTCTACGAGTAGCCAATACAAAATACTTAAACACGTGTTCTCATTGGTTACTCAGGCAAATAGCAAGCAAAGCACGCGGGTAGCGCGTACATTAAAAGCCGCCCTTAGACAAGCGAAGAGGGATAAGTGGTAGGGTACATTTTTCTTTTCATAAATTCTCCTTTCAAGTTGTCTTTCCATTTTCAGCATTTTACATTAGCTTCGCGAGCATTCAACACCAAGCGAGCACAGGCTGGTTGGTGGTCAGGTTAGACCTGTTCCCTTATCACTCACTTCCTGTGCTGACGTTACTCTAGTACAAAATTCATTCGGTTTTTCGAGAAACAGGGTTTCCAACTTGAAGCCCCAAATCGACTTCTTACAAACGATAAAATATAAAGTAATATTTCTCGATCAATCAAGAAATAAAATTTACATTTGTAATTAGCTGTATTGATAAGGTATATTAGGAGTCAAAATAAGTTTCTTTTATTCTAACCAGGCTTCAGAATGTCACTTAACCGCAGTGTCACCTACCATCAACTAGTGCAACTTCACACTCTCTACAATCGAATTGCGGACACACACAGGATCACAAGTAAGTAAATATACTTTCATTTTATTATCCCACATAGCATGCAAGCTTATGACAAGCTTGATATTCACAAGATTTTCGCTTACGTAATTACAATTGATATAACAAGGTTCATTCAAGTTTCAAATTGATTGTACTAGGTTGATTTGATATTATAAGTTTGATTCAAGCAAGAGACAGTTATGTTGATATATTTGGGTGCTAATGTCATGGTTAAGCAGTTGTACGCTTGGTGTAACAAGCTTGATACGGCAAGCTTACAGCGAGTATATCAGGTGCTAACTAGTGAGTATAATTCAAGCTTAATATAATCTTGATGCAAGCTTTTACACTTGAGTTGGCAAGCTTGCAATAAGTTTGGATTAAGCTTATTCTCCTTATGGGGCGCCGAATGGTCTGTGACGTTAGGCCATCGGCTCAAAGGTCCCGAGTCCCGGCAGGGGCATGGGTGCGGCTTTTAACAGCTTAAGGCGAATCGTGAAGGGCCGAAGTCCAAAGTTACTAGACTGGCCCATATAAAGATAAAGTTTACCAAAGTTTATCCTATAGGGGCCTATTATTATTATTATTATTATTATTATTATTATTATTATTATTATTA
>JAGDQP010010457.1:0-29327 GCA_022664845.1 Lepisma saccharinum | reverse complement strand
TTATTATTATTATTATTATTATTATTATTATTATTATTATTATTATTCTCTCCCCTAAGGCAACTTTTGTGACTGCATAAGGTTCTTGATAAAATGGTCTTCGTATCGCCTTCCATCAGAAGGTCATAAGGACGTACCCTACAGCTGTAAGTGGCATTCGAACCACTTGTTATCCCACAAGAGATCGATTTCGTGTCCTTTCATTAACATGGCCTTGAACTAACAATTTATCTAGGCGCGAAATTCCAGCATAGGCGCTACAAATGTGCCATCGGTTCGTTGAGCTCATGTTTTGGATCGGGTCAGTGCTTGATAGCCGGCCTGACCCGTTGACCCGAAGAGCAAAGCAGAGCTTTTAATTATTTTCTTGTATTTGAACATTGTTTCTCTACGGGCTAACCGAGATCAGAGGTGTTATTCCTAGAACACAAAAAATAAGACGCCTAAAATGTCCAATATAATAGTTCCCAGACTGGGTCATTCAAGTAGTTTCAGACCGGGTCACCTATGTTCTCGTCAGACCCGGTCACTGGATCAGCAAAACTGGCACGGTTTCAGCTCTGAATCCCAGCACTCCATGAAACGGCATACATCAATGTACAGTAAAATTTAAATTATTGTATAATTCCATCCAGATTTGTCATTGAAGAAAACAAACAAAAATATAAACACAAGTTACAAAAGTTACGCTCAAACAAATGTAACAGCCCTTTTCTACGTTCTTTTTCACTCCGTTTCCGTACATGTCAGTACTTGAATCTTTCTCATCATAATAAAAGGTGGAAGAGAAGAGAAGAGACGTTTTCACAGTGAGTGAAAGTTTTCGACGACTTTCTCTTACACATCGTCCTTCCTTCTAAATTTGCGACGGCATGTGCTTTGCTCTGTAATCTGCTACTGCAGTTGCAAGAAGGGAGCGGAAAGAGCACAGAAGAAGAGGAAGAAAAAGAACAATGGGAGGGGAAAAGAGGGAACATTCAGCATCTCCCTCCCCTCTACACTTTCTCTCAGCCACCTGATCCACGGCACAAAGTCATCAGGGAAATGGAAAGGCAAAAGTACATTGATGTTTTGGTGTCTTCGCTGCGACTAGCACGATGTGGTGTTCCCAAAGAAGAAAGACCTACACTCACTCACCTCTTCTAAGATGATGAAAGTCCCAAAGGAAGACTTCGCCCCTTCCAGCCCCAACACACACGAAAGGAAAAGACAGAGATATATAGAACTGGGATAAGACAAAGAAAAATACTTGCTTAAAGAGACACAAACTATTTTAGTAGATAAAGAAACCAACGGCAGCATTAAAAAAGACAGAACATAAAAATTATAGCTTAAATAAAACAATGGATTGCTGTAGGAACAAGAAGAATTACTATTGAAGATCAAAAACATACTGCAGAAATATGTAGCTGTTTTTCTATGCAAGATATTTGCAGCAGGATGTATGAAACAAAACAAGACAAAAAATGGCAAGTAATTACTGTGAATAGGCGGGAAAAATACATAAAAGATAAATAGTAAGACAAAAGCAGTGGTTAAAGAAAAGTTATTTGGACTAAAATCAGGCGGAAATAAGGGTTTAAATGGTCTCTTTTAAGGCTTCATTTCCTTTAGTATCTACAAGATCTCTTCCTTACAGAAGAACACACACTCACTCATTCACTTTTTATTTATTCACTCTATTATTTTACTTCCAACTTATATAATTCTTCTTTCCTTTACCTTTTTCATTTCTTTTTTTTACCATTTTATTTCTTTTCCTTCTCTTCATTCTTCGCTTCCTTTCTTCCTTCCTTCTTACTTTCCTTTTCATCATTTCATTTTCTTTCTTCATTTCTTTTCCTTGTGATTTTTGTTTTCTTCTTTCATACACTTTTTTTCTTCCTTCATTTGTTTCTTTCTTTCCCATACTTTCTTTTTATTTATTTTCCTCCCAATCCGACAATATTTTTCTCCCTTCCTTCCTTCTTTACTTTCTGTTCCTTTCTTCTTTTTCTTCCATTGTTTTTCTTTCAATGTTTAATTTTTACTCCTTTCTTCCGTTCATTTATTTCTTTTCCTTCTTTTCTTTCTTCATTTGTTTTTATTTCCTCCTAAACTTACATTCTTTTTCTTCCTTCCTTCCTTTCTTTTTCTTCCATTGTTTTCCTTCCTACCTTTAATTTACACTCCTTCCTTTTTGTAATTCAAAGGTGTCATTATTTTCAGTAACTACAGTATTGGAAGATCAATATATAAACTATTATCACAGAGAACCATATATAACCGAGTGGCTCAACGTACAATTATCGAAATTGTACCCGAAAACGTCCAGGAGACACTTGTGGTTATTGTTCTATGGACAGGCTAAAGAAAATGATAAGATGTGGTACTTTGACGTTCTCACGTATGCCTGTAGATGTTTCTACATGTGCTCGAAAGTGGCGACCTTTCACGACTCAATCAGTACAGGAACTTTAGTAGTGTAACCTCCAATACATATAGTGGGTATTCTATAGACGGTCTATCTTAAAGAAAATTGAGTTGCGAGGTCTACATTAATTTAGTCTTTGTACTTACGTCACTGAGATTAGAACAGTGAGTTTTTTCTTGCTTTAAATTTTCGAACAGAAGAATAAACAGTTAATTCTCTTCATGCTTTTTCATGAAATAGTGAAAATGATAACTAGTTTTCTAACGTACATAAAAAAATCATAAATAAAAATATTCACTATAGTTTTAGAAACGAAATTTTATTAATAAATTATTACTAGTAAATTCATCTAACATCCTTGAGTAAATTACACTCTGAACGTTATGATGTATACATCACATTAAAGCATAGAACTACAATAGAGTCAAGAACCCATTTTGCAAGCCATTAAACAACTTATACCACAAACAATGGCGTCTGATAGAATACCAAGTATACACATTCAAGGTTATACACGGTGTGTTTTAATTGTAGTAGTTTTATTACGTGGTGTAACACGTGTATCAATTGGTTATTCACCCAAATCGCAAGCAACGTAAGCGTGTTTGAAAATCAGCCCTAAAACTTAAATATAAAACGGGAAATTGAGTTAGAACCGAAGTTTTGTGCATCTTAGATTAATTCGAAAATGGGCGAACGAGGTTGAATGGTTGCTCTAGTGTCTATATTTAGATATTAATCTAACACTCCAGTAACGTCACGTACAGTTCAATGGTGAAGATAATGACACATGCGAATTGCAAACAAGAATCTTTGTTTCGCAAAAACAATCGTACGATTCGGTACGATTTATAAATGTAATGTGCTATCATGTAATTGTAATTGATAGAACCCAAATATTTTGAGATACAATGAAAGAGATAATTTTGTACAGTCGTCATTTGCTGCATTTGTATACTACTGGAATATTGTTTAGTAATTATGATGAAGAATTTCAGAATAAAGAAATGCTGTTATATTTAGTATGAATAACAGACAACTACACATGTTGAACGTTATGCTACTTTGCGATACAAAAGAGGATCTTGGGTTCAATATATTTTATGAAATTCTACATTTTGAAACTAAAGGTATTCCTTGACTTAAAGAACCAATCAGATTCTACGTCTTTTCAAGCCAATAGTGTTTCTCGACTTTTGTCTCCTTACCTTGTTAAAGCTCTCTTCCCAGCTAAAGCGATAAACCGACAACTTGACTCGTCAGATGGCAGCACGGGTCAATTATGCTATTGATATTATACGGCAGCGTGTCTCAACCTTTTTCATGCCGCGACCCCTTTTACCATACTTTCCGGCCGGCGACCCCAAAAGTAATTTTCTTCTTTATAAGAAGCGGTTTCGTTTCACATTCTATGAAATAGCCTCCTGAAGGCTTCAACTCTCTCTCTCTCATACACACACACACACACAAACCATATGTTTGTATATATGTGAATATATAAACCTGTAATATTCTACAACTCCCATCATTCCAATATAGTTATATTAATTGGTGTAAAACTGAGAAACAGACATGTAAAAACGAAAGGTTTCAAACTAATATTTTCATGACATTTTCTACAATTGCTCTCCATAATCCTTGCGTTTTAACACAGTGAAAATAATTATCCTACATTAAATTTTAACCCCCCGTTTGAGGGTTTAAATTCGAAAGTAAACCTCGCTTATGGGAAAATACAATGTTAATTCAGAGGAATACTTTTCTTTGTCTAATACCGTATGATTAATTACAAAGAAATTAGTTCAGAAGGTGATTTCTGTCAATAAATATTGTTATCATCTTTCGATCTGGAGCTGCAATATTTTATAAACAGAGATCACCATCTGACTTAATTTCTTGGTTATTAATAAATTTAAACAGTGCTCCTGTGAATTAACATTGATTTCTGCAAAAGTGAGATTTACTTTTGAATTAGAACCCCAAAACGGCAGTTAAATTTAGTTTTGGAAAATTATTTTCGCAGTGTTAAAATGTCAGAGCTTTGTGAGCAATTAAAGACATTGCCGATTAAGTGTTGCAATGTTTTATATAATAGTTTTACATCATGAAAATTCAAAATTAACTTTGATAACAACATCAAATGCGACAGTGACAAGAGAGTTAAGAGTGACTGACAGCTATGGCGGACAGAAACCATAGAAACCAATAAATAACTGATCTTAAAACATCAAATATTAGGCATTTCCGCGCTAGACTACAAAATACGAATACGAAGACATTGCCGGAAAAAGGATACATAGATCAAAAACCATCGAGCTCTACGCAAACTATACTGGAGTGACTACTTAATGTTGAAAGATAGACGCCAGAGCAAACATTTAAACTCATTTGTCCACTTCCAGTCTAATCCAATGTGGACCAAAGTTTCAGTTTTAACTCAGTTTTATACGCTTGATATCGCTGTGTGTCCCGTTTTTTGATTCAAGTCTTAATTCCTGAGTTATTCTTGTAAGAGTATGCCGCACTCTGCATACAATAGAAAATACTGCAAATAATATTTACGTTTTTTGCAAGAATTAATACATAAATAAAAAACGGGCCACACAGCGATATCAAGCGTAAAAAACTGAGTTAGAATTGAAAATTTGGTCCATATTGGTTTAGACTGGAAGAAGATTTTGCGGAAAAGTTTAATTCCAAAGAGCCATGTATGACTAGAGATTTCAGCGAGCCCTGACAGGGAAATCTCAGGTACAGTAGCGCTCCTAGTGCCACGAGAACGCAACACCAAACAAAAACGAATCGATAGTCAGTACTTTGCGTCAACATTTAAATGCACTATGAATTCAGTCTTTGAAGTCCAATGCGATAAGCATTTTAAAATTCACCGGTTACATGCTGGCGAAACCCCAAATGTCACCATCTATCATGACCTAGTGAAGTCTAGAATGTTTTAGGCATCCTACAAACATGACGTAACACGAGAAAATAAAAGGGCAAGGAAAATAGTTTTAAGAACCACTGATTCTCATGCTATGTTTCAATGCAACAACGGCTCTCCTGTATGTTCTTCCTCCATGCGCATGCGTGTCCATGGTTGATAATTCCCCTGTGGCGAGAGGCACTGTGATGAGTTGCCCTGATTGGCCGCGGTTGTCGCTAGCTAGCTGGCCATTTCAAAGGCTAGTATACATATCGATTTCTCTATACGTATACTCTGTTCTAATTGAAAGTATCTTTTAGTTGTGTCATCCACCGTACAGCCAATGATGATTAAGTGGCAGACCGGTATGTACATACCTTGTAGTTGTATAATGGTCTTATGTATACTAATTTTTTGCATTTCTTTCTACTTGTCTACTATATAATGTAAAAGTTTCGACATATATATGCACGAATAAACACAGTCTAGATTTAACCAAATCTTGTAACTTGAAATATTCGCATATTATTTTTACAAGAAAAAGAATCCACAACATTTTGTATTTAAATTAACAAATCACCCAGTTAAAACAGAACGAGTATTCCAATGTTCTCATTTTGTCCTCTTTTTCTTCTTCTTTTCAAATTCTTTTGTGCATTTTTATTCGTTCTTTCCTTCTCCGTTTAGTTTTTAGTGTGCACCCGTCCCTTCATTTCCTTCGTTCTTTAGGTTCAGGTCGCATTAGTTCCACGAGAATCTGCAGCTAGGCGCTGCAGAGCTGACAAGCTGCCATTTTGTTGTAATTACCCGGGGTGTTCTCTGGTTGCCCCCGGGACCTCGAAAAACAAATGACGTGTCGGAAGCAAAGAGTCTCTGTCTCTCTCTCTTTCTTTCCTGGAAGGAAGGACCTGTAAGATGCAAAAGGGGAGGAAAAGATTCCACCGTAAAACGATTTCAAAGAGATAGTTGTTCTCTTTATCTTCATTTTCTTACTTTCCTTTTTTTTTGCTCTCGCTTTATCTTTGTTTCGTAAGATCAACGAAGATTACTAAAAAAAAGTATTTTTATAGAAAAAAGGAGAGAAGTACAGGAAGCAGCCAGTGTGCCTTTTGGCTATTAGAAAATAAATAAATAAATAAACAAAAGAATTCATAAATGTTATCGTTATATTGTGACGAGAATTCCAGTTAAATTTCGTGTATAAATTAAAAGTATATGTTGACTGTACTTTTTGTTAGAGAAAACTACTTTACAACTGTGTTTTCTAAGGTAATACCTTACACTTTCTAATATATACGGTAAATGATCTTTAGTTATAATAATAATAATAATAAAATAACAAAGGTTAACCATTGATTACTCGTATGTACAATTTCTGTCACGTAAAGTTATTGTTGTCTTTTTATTGAAATGAGAAAAAGTTGGTGGACTTCCCAGTTGAAATTACATGAAAAATAAACGTCCAATTTAACTCTATTTTTATGTGTTACTAAGTTTTGACAGGAAAGTCCGCCATTTTTCTCCTGCCAATAAAAAGACAACAAGAACTTCAGATGACAAAAATGTAGATACGAGGTATGAATGGTTACCTCGATAATTTATTAAACAATGTACTATAAATTGTTATTTAGACTTGTTTAAAAGTTTAAGTAGAGTTTAAAATAAAAGAAGTGCTGCTGGGAAAGACTCGAACGTTAGACACATATTTCTTCTGCCATCAGCGAAAGGTTATATAATTTCGATACACATTTGGTACAATGATAGAAGATACTAACGTTAACATTTTAATCATATTAAAATGTTAAACTAATGACCATTTCCATGGCAACAAAGCTCATTTCGTAAACGTTATATTCACATATCATGTGAGAATAGTTAAGTCTATTTGCTTCAGACTTTGTATGATTATGTAGGTCTCTACGTTATTTAGAATTTTAAAATATTAAGTTTCCATGTTAACGGGACAACGATGAATGTTTTAGTTATTTTGAAATTTTACTTAAGCTAATGTTCCCATGGTTACGTGCTTTTTTGACAACTTCTATATGCTATGACGTTTTAGATCATCAATTCGTTTTTGAATTTGAAATTATTTATGGCCTTTATGGCTTGGATTGGGATAGGGTAGGCCGGTAGGGTAAAGGATGCGGGTAGGAGTCGGTCAGGCCCTAAGTTCAAGACATTTTTTTCTGGTCTGACTAAGGAAAAACTCGGAGAAAACCTAAGTCAAGATGGTTGGATGCTGATATTGAACCGAGGACCTCCTGGATGCCAAGTCAATGACTGACATGTTTGGTACTTCTACAGTTTTCAGAACCAATAAACAGCAAATTTGGCGCAGTAACAGTGACCATGTTGGACAATAATTTAAGTGGTTTATAAATTTGTAAATAGCGATCAATCATGTCGTTGATTTGGGGGTTGATGCACAAATTCTTAACAATATGTTTATAACAAAAAGGTTACTGTAATATAGGAACGTATGTAGTGAATGTGTTTAGGATCTAATGAGAACCAATGTAACGTGCTGGGTTAGCTTATTCAGTTCAAGTAACAGCTACTGTGACACTTCCATTTGAAGTGGTTCCGTCTTCACGATTCAGTTACTTGTTAGAATTGCACTCGCAATATTAATGTTTTACGTATTCGATGTGCGGCTATTTTGATTTAATTTATAAAGTTGACATTGTTTCCTATAGCCTATAGCGATTATAGAGATACAGAAAATGAATGTGTACTATTTTATACGAAAAGTATGGATCATCTGAAATTATGAAGTCAAGTATTGATCTGCTGAATACAAGGTATCGATTCTACTCCGAAATTCTGTTTATGTTCTGTTCTATTATCTAGTGCGGAAATGGCATTAATTACGGTAAGCCCATCCATTGCACATTCGTTTTAAAAATTGCTGTTTTATGACAATATTATAATAAATTACAGTTTAACAGTCAATCTATCTTAATAATTGATGTTTTAATGTCAGTTATTTATAAGTTGCTATGGTTACAGTCTGCCATAGACGTCAGTTCACTCTTAAACTCTAGTCACAGTCACTTTTAGATGTATATCTCACTGTCAAATTTGAATTTCACCTTGCAGATCTATTGTATGAAACATTGAATCACTATATAACATATCTTGATAAGTTTTCTTGGAGTGAAGTCCGAAAACACTATGAAATTATGCAAATTAATCACTAGAAATTTCAGCGGCTTCCTTCTATTAAGCCGCCATCTTGCCGAATCCTCTGTTTATGAAATGTTATTCACAGTGAGTGTGTAAATATATGCCAGTCCAATCTAATTCAGCGAAAGGCGTTTTGCGTCTGAATCTACATTTCTTGAAATTGTTCTAATTAGAGTCCAATGTATGTAATACATGTGTTACTCAATAATAATACTTATGTGTATCTTAAATGCTAATTCATTGGTATTCTTTCAAATACGATTAGTACTTAATCAAATATACAGCTTTAGTAAACCATATCTCTTCGATTTGGATTAAGTTCAGTTGGGTCCAGAAGATATTCACGTCATAGTACCGTTTTCAATGAGAGTTTCGTTCACGTGAATTACTCCTGTAGCTCAATTCTATAGAGATTATAAAATACGAATACTGTAGACCAGTGATGAACAACTTACAACTCGCGGGCTAGATCCGGCCCGCAACTTTCGCCTTTCTGCCCGCCACATATCGCACTAATAAATTGTAAGTACAAAACATTATTTTAATTCTTTGATTCTGGCCTTTTGCTATTTTTGTTTTTACAAGCATTAATTGTATATAAGTGTGAGGAATTTCGTTACGTTTGCAATATAAGTTTTAAAAAGTGCAATTACAATACGCTTACGACTTGTATTAATGTCAGAGAACGCTCTAGACCACGAAGATCGTACTAAATTTTAATGTGGACCATGGGTATTATTTACAAGGTATATTATTCACTTCTGTACACTTATTAATAATATACTTAGTTACCCATTTTATTTAAAAGTAGTTGATTATTGGACACTGAACGAACCTTATTAAACTTACAAGGCCATAAATGAATTAATTCAAGCCGTTGTATTCCTCAGCATCCTTGTATTCCTATACATTGATTTACTTTGGTAACATCGTTGAATCTCCGCTTCTTCAACGTTGGATTTACAGTTGAAGTTTACTATGTCCATTTTTTTGGCCAAATTGAGATAACAGTGCCATCTGTTGGCTCTATGAAGGACCATTTTTAAGAAACTAGCATGCAAGGAGAGAATATGTATAGTCTGTCTGTTACAAGCAAACCTTTATTTGATGTGAACTTTTCCTGCGTTCTTCCGTTGTATAAACGATTAAACGTTTAAATCCTTGAGTAACGATTGAGTATCAACCTGAAATGAAAGTTCATTTTTCCTATGCGTACTACTGAGGTTGCTTATTGCATCATGGTAAATGGTATAGCCCAGCCACTTTAGGTTTCAACCTTAAAAAAAAGAGTAAAGTTAAAAATTGGCACATGTGTTCCATTTGATAGCCTGAATAACGTATCAAAAGTTTCCCCTGTTCGTGTTCTGGAATTCTAGTTTAATATCAGGAGTACTGGAGAAGTACACTAACTGGGCTTCTATTTCAGCCAAGCATGGTATACAACCAAACTAACTGCAAAGCGTTGTTGGTTGTCTAACTTCTAGGCATTCTGGTAGCTACCCAATATTGCAAGCTGAAACTTGCTCTTTTTGTAGTTTGTAAATTACAGTGGGCGTGATAAATTCGGGAATCAATGGACATCACGCACGCAGCCCCGATAACAAAGTAACGTTGATTCAAACTTGCTGGAAGCTTGCCATATCAAGTGTATAAACGTAAGTCAAACTTGTAATGGTAAGTCTAAAGCTTGAATTACGCTTGAATCATACTTACTAGTTCGGACCTGACAAGCTTGCCATAGCCAACTTACAAGGGACAATATTTTAGTGTCCCCTACGATTCCGTTGAAACTTTTCAGGTTTGTAGAGGAGTTAAAACTAGGAGACGTGCATTTTGTTTGCCCAAAATCTGTTTGAGGGGCAAGCCTCTCCTCCAAAGTTCGAGAAGGGCTAAATATAATCGTGTTAAAACACCAAAAGTGTCCATCTCCGATTTTCTTGAAACTTGGAAGTGTGTACCGAGCTGTCGTAGATCAGTACTAGAGCGTCGGCGTAGTATTCAGGAGGTCGTCGGTTTGATCCCAGCGGCCGACCATCGTGGCTGAGTTTTTTTCTCAGTCACACCAGGCAAATTCCAGGATGACACCTTCAACTTAGGCTCTGTCCGACACCTTCCCGAATTATTTCCCCTCCTCTGTCCCGGAGTGTGTAGAGGGTTTAAAATTAAGAGATACGTATTTTCTCGTTTGGACCGAAAAATGGTTTGAGCGGGACTACCCCTCTCACAAAATTCAAGAATAACACAATGTGGAAATGCCAAGTAGGGTTCTCACCTTTTGAAAATTAAAGTACGGGACACTCAGCAAAAAATACGGGATAATACCATAAAATATGGGACAAATCTAAAATAACATAAAATGAAAGTAACTAGTTAGCCCCTGGACTACTATACTCCCTGCCCCTGGACTACCCGAAGAATTTAAAAGCTCCATGCTCATACTCCAAAAGCAATGGCGGGAGGAAAATATATATTTCAATTTTCTAAGAACAGTTGGCATAAGTATCTGCTATCAACTAGGCCAAACAGAAGGCACGAGTATTATACACCGCCATGTTTTGGTCCGGGGATGTGAAAAGAGTCTACTCGTCAGTCTGCATAACAGTTGAAAAAGAGACAATCACGATATATTGTTAAAATTACTGATATGATGAAAATACGTGTTTGAATTTACCAGTTATAATACGGTACAGCTACTCATAATACGGGACGCGTATCTTTTACCTAAGATACGGGACAGGTGGCAACCTAGGGCCAAGAGACAAAGGAAGCTGCACCAAACGAGGTAAATTTCGCACATGATTAACATCGAAAGTGTCACAGAACACATCAAGCGCATAAAAATAGGAATAGTCATCAATGGCACCAGGGTTTCCGCCAGGATTTTTAGTTTGGGGAGGTGGGTGTAAAGTCAAAATTGGGAGGTTTGTAAGTGGGTTTTGCTAAATGTGTTTATTTAAAAACCAAAAACGCGTACCAGTTTCGCTAACCAACTACTTGGCTGTGTATGATGAAGGCAAGTATTTATACAAGTAGATAGTTGGCGAAACTGTTACACGTTTTTGTTTTTTAAATAAAAGGTACTGCTTTGTTCAGCTATTATTTTATTTTATCTTAAGTAAATAGAAGCAAATCTGCCTATCTTTCTCGTGGCTCTCTAAATGATGCTCAACGACTCGAACTTTCTTTCTTAAAATGGAGGAATATCCTTGCATGCCTTGTTTTGGTAAATATTTGTACTGTCATGTTAGTTGTCTAATTATTTGACGTACAGTGAAACAACCTCCACTTAATATTGTAACTGAGTGTACAACTAACGAGAAGACAGTTTTTAACCAATACAGATGCAGATACTGTTGTTAAAATCATATTTCTTCTTTAAAGAAATTTTGTTATATGATATATCTTTCGTTCTTGAAATACTTGTATACATTTCTAAAGTCTCCGTACTTGCAACAAATCATCGAATAGCAGAAATAGAATACCGATTGGATGACTGGAGTTTATTATGGATTACAACAGAAATTTCTTCAAAATCATATTACATCTGATAAAATCGTACATATTTATCTGCTACGTAAAAATTCAAACTTTAATCATCCGAAGGACAACAACAGAACACAATGTGCCAGCACAAAAGCTTTTAGAAGGTGCTTAAGTTAGCGAAAGCGTTCAAGTTGTGTTAGATTTTAAAATGATTAATTGACAATCGAACTATTCGAAATCCACCTTGCACTATAAGAAGAATACGTGCTATTTATTCCTTTTGTTGATATCAAGTTACTTGTAATTCTTCATAACATAGGAATTGTATACTTCTTAGTGAAAATTTTGAATTGAAAGAACATGGTAGGTATATGGTATGGCACGAAACTGTCAAAATTTTAATTTTTCACAACTCTTGACTTTTTCTAACACAGCGGTCTACCTTTTTCTTGAATTCCGCATAATTCTCTCTCTCCATTGTATAGCAGCTTCAACATTTGCAGGACTCTCATCATTTGGATCGGCAAGTAATGCAATGATAGATATTAGAATTGTCTCTACACTGTACACTGCTAACCATCTTTCTGAAGCCTTTTCATAGCCCCATTTGTCATCTCCAGGTTCGTGCAGAATGGATATACAGACATCGCCATTTTTTAATGAACATTAGGATGCCAGATTTCTGTAACAAATTTCAAATGTGGTGGACGTAGTGGATATTCCTTTGGGAAATATAAATGAGCTTTGAATATACCACCTTCATATAGCGTATCTGGAGGTCCAAAGATCAGCACTTCCCATCTGTAAATATCATTCCTGTCTATTAACCCGGCTGAGAATCCTTCGATAGGCTTCTCATTTAAGTTCGGACAGTTTGTTAACCAACAGAAGAGCAAATGGTGGTAAGATGTTTTACGACATGACGGATTGCGCACACTAAACTTACATGATTTCAACGTTGTTGGTTTCCTGACGTTTATCTATTTTTGATACCCATGATTATTTTAAAGTAAAATCTAAGCCAGAAGGTTCTAGTCCTGAAAGTTCACAATAAAAACTTCCATACTCAATCATAACACAAAGACAGGTAGGCATCGTATCCACAGGAACAATAACAATTGATTATCGCATAAACGTTTGAATAGCTACATATTCTTTGTTGTGTCAGGCCGAGAAAAAGATAAATTTGAATTGGTAAGCAATGTAACATTTTGAAATAGAAGAACTAATTAAATTAAAGTATTTACAGTAATTAGAAGGAACAGGATTTGTTTAATTTGTGTGTAAGGTGCTAAACACGCTGGTAAGCTTATAAGGAGCGTACCTACAGGTTTTGTATATACTGATGAGCTACAATTAATGCAATAAGGAGGAAATGTATTGCGGAACCTAAAATCCATAACGATTCCTAAATGTGAAAAAAAATTCTCATGGATCTTTCAGTTTTAAAGGGACAGACAGTATTTCTCAATATATATATATACACAGGTGAGGCAAATGTCCTTGAAATAGTAGATATACATTCTGAGTACTCAAATTACACTGTTATTTTTATAGGTGTTCAGAGAAATATTATTGGTATAATAAACGTTTCCCTTATTTCGCCCTACATTTCGGTACCGAACCTTATAACTGATCTGACAGCAGGAATCAATGCCCAGGAAAGTATCTCAAAGGTCAGTGCAGCACTGCATCTCCATGGAGCATCGCGGCCGATGACGTGACACGCGTGCCGCTACTAATCGCTGCCCATCAACCGCGGCGACTCACATGGGCTTGGGAACACGTAGATTGCGTCTTAGAGGACTGGCAACGTGTAGCGTCGTCAGTTGAGTCACAGTTTCAATAGCTACGCGGAGATGATTGGGTCCGGGTGTGGTGCAGATCTCATGAGTTATGGATCAAAGTTGTCAACAAGGCACTGTGTAGGCTGGTGGTTGCTCCGTCATGGTGTATTACCTGGCATGGTTTGGATCCTTTGATCCGCTTGAATTGACCGGTTAGCGGTGTGTTCAACTGCTTGTTGACCATCTCCAACCCTTTATGGACTTCGTGTACCCAGCCAATAATGGAATTTTCCAGGATGACAATGGTGCGCGAATAGTTTGAGGAACATTCTGGCAACTTCCAACTCATGATTTGATCCCCTAGATCGCCTGACACTAAACCTTTCGAGCACATGTGGGATATCATCGAACGGGCTATTCGTGTCCAGAATCCTCCACCTGCAACAACCACCGAATTGTGTATGGCAATCGAGACTGCATGGCTGCACATCTCTAAAGCGAACTATCAGTGACTTGGCGGGTTTCTGGCACGTCGAGTTGCTGTACTCCGCCGTGCTCGAGGGGAGGGGGCCTCACACGTTGGGGTTATTAGGTAGGTATCCCATGACTTTCTGCACTTCAGTACAATAATATGGTAAACAGAAATCAAGAACATTTGAAAATAACAAAAGAAGCTTGGCAGACATGCGAAGTGTTGAAACACCATTTTGTTGATGTATCATGAGAAAAGTTATTATCTGAAAGAGTGGATAATCGATGGATGAATCTTACGAAGTAACTGATAACGATGAATGAATGAATGATGGATGGATGCAGATGTACCACTAGAATCATGGAAGAAGACAATGAGCGAGAATTCCATGTCATACTTCTTTAAAAAAAGGAAATGTGCACCCCTGCAAAAAAACTTGGTACTTTTAATATTTTACGCTAGCGAATGTATTATTCTAACAGATTGCCTGAAATCTGGGCACAGTATTACTGAGGAATATAATAACGTAACCTATTAGAACTGCTAAGAAGCAAACATTCTGATGCAGCAGTAAATAAAAGTACATATGTTTTCGTCATGAATAGAATGTGGAAATATGTACGAATGCAATGTTTGGCCACTTCAGCGCAATTGCTTTGAGAGATATCGATGATATAAAATCCAAATTCTGTCTGTGAAGTAATCACAAATTGTGGAAATACCTGTAAGTTTTCTAATTTGCTAAAAGATATGGAAGAAATATACACAGTAATTAATACTAGGTGGAAGGCGCTACTCGTTGGGCAATATTTGTTTCAGAACTACCTGCAGGGCTGTTCAACTCATGTTGAAACACTTCCGGTACGAACAGCCCACTATCGCGTAGCTTGAACTATAAGTAACAGCGAGAAGCGCTCAGTCTCGCACTTGAAGTTGGGTCTTGTAGACAAGGCGTCGGGAAGCTGATTCGAAGGTCCCAGGTTCGAGTCCTGATGTTGACGTTTTACATATTTTTTTTAAAGAAAACAAGAACATTAAAGTTTTTTCGTTTTTTTATGTAAATGCACAAAAGGAAATCTAATAAAAGTTGTGATTTATAATTTTAAAAGAAGCCACTAAAAGCTAGGATGTATATAAACCCACCAGAGCAGGATGCACACCGAGCGATAGCAAGGGGGGAGGGTGCATCTGAAGGGAGCTGGGCGGCGTCATCCGGGGGGTGCACAGCCCTCGGTTATCGGTGGGCATACGCAAAAGTTCTGTTTACTCTAAAGTTGTGTTTACGCAAAAGGTCTGTGCGGTACCGGAAGTGTTTCCAAGTGGGCTCTCCGCAGCCCTGCAACTCTGAAGGTAGTTCTGAAAAAAATCTTGCACCCGTTACGGCTACCATCTTAAAGTCCGCCATATTGAATCTTGTTCGATTTCTTTAAATGGGAAATGAGCCCTGTAATATGTGATTCTGGGCTAGAATTTTACAGGAAATACGTTTCTAAAGTTAATTTTGCTGTAAATGTATTATTGTGAAACATAAGGATATATGACCCTAGTATGGGGTCGTGATGCAATAGTCTGAAAACACACATTTCGTTTTGAAATAGCAAAGAAAATTAGAACCAAATGCATACAAATTGTTACTGGGTATAGTGGTCTATCGATATAGATTTATATTCATTCGTTTTTCATTTGCAGAGAAACTACTGTGGTGCTCATACTGTAGAAAAGCTAGTGTCCCTCTATACCAAGCACTACCCCTACGCCATTTTGGAGGTGTAAGCTCACGACACGCAATACTTTTAAATAGGAAAATCGTCACTTTTAGAACAAGATTTAATATACAAGGAAACTGAAAATTATATATCCTTTTATTCAAGTATAACTTTATACTTAAGTATTTTGGCATCCCCAAAATACAGCTTTTAGGATATAGATTGCCCGTTCTCTTTGTAGGAGCGTTTGAATAAAAGAGGCGTGGCCAAAACGAAAGGTGTTATCTCCATTCGATCGGTCCTGTTTACATGGGTACAGCTCTAGATCTAATCATCACAGAACAATGAATATGACCTAGTTGACATCGTAGTAGTCCACAGAGTGATACAGGGTGACCCAAAAAACCTCCCACATTTGAAAGGCTAATAAAACAAAAAGTTTATAGATATAAACTTGCTTATTGAAAATTATAAAAGAGAATTGAAAACAGTTTGTTATGACTAAGGTTCGGAAGCGTCTGCTAAGTGTTTATGTTTTGAAAGTTACATCTGGTAAGTGCTGTCCATTCTCAGCAATGCACACCTACCGTGAATGTTACACCCTCCTCTTCAAACCGATGAGGAACAATAATGACATCTCTGTAAATTTCGCAAAAAGAGTAACCTTATCAGAGTGCAATGGTTTTCTGTGCAGGATTCGGGGTTATGATCAGACTAATAGCTGAAATTTTGTTTCTTCACATAACCACGTAAGTGGAAATACGTTTCATTACTAATCCAAGTTACCATAAATCCAAGGTTTACGCACATCGGGACCACACTCTAGACGACCTCAAGAGAGTAATTCAAGAGGAGATAGTAGCTATTCCACAAGAAATGACACGTCGGATGATAATAAACTTCAGAAATCGTTTGCAAATGTGTATTGGTAAGAATGGACAACATTTACCAAAAATTTTCAAAACATAAATACTTACCAGACGCTTTTCGAATCTTAGTCATTACAAACTGTTTTCATTCCCCTTTTATATTTTTCAATAAGCGAGTTTCTATTTACTAGTGCAGGACCTGAGGGGGGATGTGTGGGGAAAATTTTATTGGAGCTGATCTCTCTTGATTTGTGATCCAATATGACAGCCACTCGGTCACCCTGGTTTTGCGTTTCCCTCTGTATCTTGAAATTGGCTGCAGATACAAAGGCATTACATCTCAACAAAAATATTCAGGTAGTGCTGGGTCAACCACCAAAGAACCTTGGTTTGTTGCCCAACGTTGAGCTGTTAGGAATTTTTCAAGGAAAACAAGGATTATTCCAACAGTAGCCCAATTTTCAAGAGGTGATCACACCTGGCGTACCTGCAGGGAAATAAAAAGTTGGTTAGAACAAATAAAAAGTTGGTTGGTTTTAATGTTGAATTCAGTGAGTGTGTCATCTGTATTATATGGCTTCTCTGAAGATTGAACGATTTGTTTTTATATTTGTTCCCTAGTTGCAAGGTGAAATTTAGTGAATAAATGTTGAAGTTGTTTGCAGGTTACAGAAATATTACCAAGCAGGGTTTTTTAAAAGAATTAAGTAAGTATATATAAATTTAACAAAATTATTCTTTGTGTAGTTCATTTAGCCACAGTTTGAGTTCAAGCAAAAGAAGTTTTTTTGTTAATGCGTTTTAGTATTTCTCACTCGACTCTACAGGAAAAGCTGTTTCAACGAATCCTAAGCGTTTATATCGCCATGCTGAACTTATTTGATATAAGCAGACAATGTCAAACAACATTACAGTGTTCTTTCTATGGATATGCAAGTGTATATTATCGTTTTAGTATTGCAGCTTGGTGCAATTATTTCGAAATCATGATCTTACGAACTGGAGAATTTCATCTCGCGAAAGTGTGGTTAAGGATACTTGGCCAGTATTTGGAAGGAAGTAGAGTCGAAGATACATTCATAGAGGAAGACATTTATGGAGAAGCAACTACGTCCTCCATTTTTAACGAAAATCAATGTAACAGAGGAATAAGAGCGCATAAGCTACTGTATGAGGCCATTAGAAGACTTCACTGACATGCTAACTGAAGATGATCAAGATAATTCAGTCATCAGGAACAGTCTCCCATTAATCATAGACCTACGAAAACATGTAAGAGAACAAAAAAAAAGATGATGCACGAATAATGCACGAGGGCCTATCTCCCACCATTAAACAAATCCAAGATATGTTTAACAACTACGTTAACGAAGTATCGGTAAATAGCAACACGTACCAACAGATTTGAGTGGTGTACTTCTCTGCAGATGACCATGTGTTGGTGTCGCTCCCGTGCGAACCGTTGTTTAGATGGTAGAAACGGACTGGACATGAAAAGCAAGTAAGTAAACTTTTTCCATATAAGCGTGATATAAACTCGTGCAAGCACCAACTTCCCCCGATTTTATGGACGAGAGTTATTAAGTGGTGAAGTTGTACACGTAATTCTTACAGAACCACAAGAAAAACCACGTTCAAGGTAATTTATTACGTGTGTGTTATTATGTGAAAACGAAAGCTATCATTTTGAAACAAAACCGGAAGAACGAACGAGAAAAAATTAAAAAATATAAAAAACAAAGAGAAAAAATACTGTGACTCTAACTTCCCGGTAGGCAACCAACCTCGCATTTGAGTTTGGTTGTTTGCATAACGACCGGAAAAACTCTGTAAAGTTTCTATAGTGTGACTTGGTAACCCAAGCGGCGTAAACTGAGGAAAACAGTATCTTAAGAAAATTTTATCGTCTTCAAGGAGGTATCGGACTCTGCGGCATCCTGGGTCTCGTGCCCCCTAAACTGGGTCTCCGGGGATGCTGTTGCTGACACTACAGTAGTAAGTATTAGGGAAGGACCCAATGCGTGTACGGTTACGAATTCGTGAACTCGGATATGACAGACAGATTAAAAAGAAGACTGTAGATGGGAGACTGCCATAATGGAGTACACGGACATAAATAAATCCGGAATGAAGAACTCGAAACCGAGTGGAGAAACTTTCGTAAATCCGACGGGAAGGAAATATCAGTAACTAATAATCCGTATAAGCTGAAGTGCTCAGAAAAGATTAAAAAAAGAAATAAATGCAAATAAATCAAGATCATCCAAAGAGGACAAAGAGCTAGAGGACAAGATAGTAGCAGAAGTAAATGCTGAATGAGAAGAGACAAATAAGACATCAGAAACTTCGATGGACCTAAGAAGAGTAAGAAAATGGAACCTGTTTCGTGGGGAGGTGATGGACGTCCAAGGGATTGGAACACCAACCATAACAGAAGACCCTGAAATAAGCAAGAAGAGAGTAAGAACAACGGAGGAAGAAGAAGCGAACAAAAGACACAAGGATAAGGAACAAACAACAGAGTTAAGGTTACGCGTTGCTTACTTGGAAGGAAAGATAGAAGAACTTGAGAGAAACAACAACAAACTTAGTAAAGAAAACGACAGATTAAGAGGAGAGAAACTTAAATTGGTCAGGTGGCAAACTAAAGTGGAGGAGAGAGAGAATGAGATCGTAAATCTAGAAATGAAATTGAAGGAAGAGAGACAACATGCTATCGACGGAACCATTAGGACTAAGGAATTAGGAACGATTAGTCAACAAAATGAACATAGAAGATTGAGTGTAGAAGAAATAATTACCCAATTGGAGGAAGAAATTAAAAAATACAGAGAGAATGAAAGCCTCAAGAATGAAACAACAGAAACAACAGCAGCGGTCGTACCAACGTTTGCGGACATACTGAAGAAGAGAGAAGCACTTCCGGAGAATACAAAAAAAAATAGAAGCCAACAAAAGAGAATCAAAGCCTATCATACTGATAAATCGATAAAAGACATAAGAATGAGGCTATTGGAAGAAATGATAAAATAAATTTCAAAATTATTCAAACAAGAATTGTACTAGTATTGCAGATGGCGACCCCAAAAGATGAGGAGAAGCTGGACTATTTAAATTAAAACTTAATCTTAACAGAGAACCCATAATCAAAATGAATAATAAAACAATTAAGGGAGTACAAACTTTTAAATATTTAGGACTAACACTTGACGAAAGGTTAAACTTCAGAAAACACAACGAGCTGATATCAAGCAATGCAATCAAAATAGCACACAAACAAATAAACATTTTAACAAAAGAACTAAGAATACCGATGAAAATTGTTAAGCTGTACCATGACGTCATCATAAGATCTTTAGTCGGATACGCCGCCAGTGTCTGGAGCCACCGGATGGACGATGTTAGACAAAGTAAAACAATAAACCGCGCTCAAAGGCAACTTCCGATAAGACTCACAGGAGCATACAGAACAACGCAGGTGGAAGCACTTCAGGTGGCTACAGCAACCCTGCCATTGCACCTACAAGTCAAAAAGCTAGGTGCTATGTATTGGATCAAAAAGAAGAATAACGAAAAAGTCACTAGGATACTACATGCTCCTGTGGACAACAAGCAGGATGTGCAGGAAATACTAACCAATGCATGGCAGCATTTATGGCAAGAATGCCCGAAAGCTAGAAGATTATATAGTATAATAGCGGACGTGGCTGGCAGGATGAAGCTCGACGTGGAGATTACGGGAGGATTGCTACATTTCCTCACGGGACATGGCCCATTCAGGAAAAAACTAAAAGACATGAATATAGTCGAGAATAACCTGTGTCGCGCCTGTGGGTCGGTCGCTACTCCGAAACACGTAATGCTAAAATGCGAAGAAACAGAAAACCTGGTTGGCGAACAAAGAACTCTCGTGGAGGATATGGAAATAGCAGAAGTTCTGAGAACACCAGAACTGTCGATTGTCCTCCAGGAGATAACTCAAAAAGTAACAGAGTACAACAGAAGGAAATTTATATCCGGAGGCGACTGAGGCCAGGCGCGGCGAAGACCAGATGCTGACCAATAGAAAACGGGTTAGGGAGCTGATACAGCATGGAGGGAAACGTGACTCGGACATCGAGAGCGAGGCGTGTGCGCGGCCGGTTCGACTAGCGCGAACTTCACTATTAGCAGGCGGAATGAACAATACGGGAAATAGAACAATCCGAAACTGAATAACGTAACCGAAGGGAACTAAAAATAAACCAATAACTAAACTCCACAAAAAAAGGAAAACTAAGAAAAACTAAACCAACAATAGTGCATAAAATCAAGCTAAGATCAGTGAATATGAGTAAAAGTGAGCGAGTGTTTGACCGCTGGAAACCAGCGGGGTCCTGGTGAGTGCCTTGCTGCAGGAACGCGGCAGCAAGAGACGCTCAAGTTCTAGTGTGTGAGTGGTGACGGGAGGCCAAATAAAATAGGAGATAAAAACAAGGTACCGAAAAAATAAAAACAGAAACTAAATGTGAGTGGCCTGGAATCCGGGACACAAGCATCCTTAAATATATTAGCCATTAAGTGTAGTGTGTGTGATGTGAATGTGACTTGAGGAACAATACTAACTGCGTGAGTAAAGGGGGAAGGGAACCAGGAATGGAAACACAGAACGGACCAGCAAAACGTTTGTGAGAAAATACCAGTAATACTTACGTTGCAGTCCAGCTTCTTTCCCCCTTTTTTCTTATCGTTTCACAAAAAGAAGGAAATCCATCTTGAGTCGACGTCTATGTTGTGCTGTTCTTGTGTGTATGTATGTGGGTTGTTCTATATGTTAAATGTTTTTTGCATAAAATAGCAAATAAGAGATAATGGTAGGGCATCCCCCTAACAAAAGTTCCAAAATTAGAAACAAAGATCAGAACATTCTGGACGCCAGGTCCGAAGTCCGTCCCGCACCACCCGAAATCAAAACTGAGGGAACAAAAGAAGCTTCTCGGACTATCAGAACACCGGCGATTCGAGAATCTCTAGAAACTGCCTGTCCCAAAATTAGTAGAGCGAACAACTGCTCGTGCTGCTCACCCTCGATAGTGCACAACCCATTTGTGCAAATAATGCATAGAGACAGCGGTGGAAGGTGGGTCCTAAAATGAAAGAAAAAAAAATGCTTCAGCACATATTCCTGAAAGGAAACGCTACGTTTGTACTGGGCAGTGTTAGCGACAACGGGCTTGATTGCGTTATTAGAGTACCAGAGAGAGAAAAATTCTAGAGAAACACCTAATTAGCAGCCACGCTGAGGCTATCACACGAATCTTTCTTCATTCACTGCATGCTGTGCAAAACACAGCACACAAAACTGTCGTCATCCACAGGCCGGGTACAGGTGTATTCGTCATTCATGCTTGGCGGGTTGTTCATCACTGTGGATGAAAACTGGTACTGGAAGAAACACACGCTTGTTAGCACTTCACACGTCAACCGAATACCTCGGAACCAACATCAGCAGTATATTTGCAGCAGTTCACTCATTCACTGTGATATTACCAGCAAGGTCGCCACAAAACAGACTGGTTTGAAAACTGCAGCGCTCTTTGATGTGCAACAAGGGAACTACACCCAATCAGGACGAAATCAGCTGTATACTTTCAACTTCTTAAAAAAAAGGCATCAGCGCTGATGAATGCCGGCATGAGGAATTTGTATTGTACATAAGCTGTCAGTTGCTTCTGAGCTATCGTCGATACCTACAACTTCCCACAGCTTCAGGTTACACGTGTTATGCAGTATTTTTCAGACTCACCAGTGGATTAATTGGTGAATCATTTTCCTGAAATGCTAGAACCAACAGCTTAATAAGGCTTCCTAACGGTAAACAGTGTGATGCAGCTCGTGTTGATGACGCAGCCCTCACGGCCCTTCGATCTTGCGGATCCTTGTAAATGCATAATTTGTGTTAAATCATCGTGTTTGTGCTGATGTAGTAAAGTCAAGTGCAATCAGTATTGTACGTGTGGTACAAAATTCAAAAATCCATTTGGTCTGTAAAGTAAAAAAATAACATTATGCTGACTTGAAGCATCGTTTTTTTACTTTTTGGGTTAATTTTTCTTTGCTTTGCCTCATGTACCATATGAAATAATTTTTCCCCTTCTTTTATTTTTATTCAGCACAGTAAGTTAACTTGAAGATAATAAAAAATAATTTGCTTTCGGGTTTCAATCATATGATTTGAGCGCAACATTCACTCGTTATTGCTTCCCGTTTTCCTTGAAAAATCCCTAACAGCTCAACGTTGCGCAACAAACCAAGGTTCTTTGGTTGACCCAGCACTACCTGGATAATCTGAAGCACGAGGGCTGAGTTTGTGATTTATACGATGTAACCATTGTTTTTTTTAAAATCTATTTCATAACAAAAACATTAATTGAACGAATCTCTTTATTGCCAATATGAACAGGTGCTATGAGACCGAATCAAATGAACCGTCTAGAGGCTAAATTATATTTATTACTTTAAAAATGATTTAAAAAGCACAATGATTACAATTTCATTAAGTTTTTACTTTCCAACTTTTTATGCATATTTATATTATTTATGAAAGCTTGATTACACTGTTACCAACTTCTTTTTGTGGATTAGTAGTTCCTAAAAGTTCCGATCCATTGCTCCAAGTGACAGTGAATCGAATCTGTGATATCACTTACGAGAGATTACGTTAGTCGTCACTTGAAACAGTGAATTGGAACTGTAAACGGTGTAAGCGTTAAACTGTATTTGCTCCAAAATTATCACCATTAATTTCACTGCAAAAACAAGATTGTTTACGTTGCTTTTGTGTAAAGAAAATTAAAACAATAGTCAAATAATTAACTAATTGTTAGCTTTTAAGAAACAAAATTCAGATTAATTCGTACACGGTTTCAAATCATTGCTCCAAGTGAATGGAATGTGTGACAAGTGATATCACAGATTCAAATCACCGGTACCTGGAGCAGTGAATCGGATTTGTTGAAAACCACTAATCCTAAAAGATAAGTTGGTAACAGAATATTGACATTTTAATTAGTAAATTAAATGGCACACAAGAAATTTAACCGTATCTAACCCGAACTTAAAATTAATATAATAGTAAACTATGCGTTATTTTGTTTTAAGTGTTAGTATTAAATTAGTAAAGACAATGATGTAAAAGGCTGAAGTAAGTCTCTGTATTAACTAGTTTAGTTGATATCATAATAATTAGTTATGCGTGAAAAACAAATATCAGTCTTGGAAGGAGACACTAACACTATAGGGAAGTAGCAAAGAGCACCACTTACATTTGAAACAAGGTATGTAAATAACAGGTAAAGCATTCCCTCCTCATTGGCTGAATGGTGTATGACGCAACTGGCAGATACTGTCGTTAAGCAAAGAGTATCCGTTTAGAGAAATCAGACTGGAAATCGCCAGCTAGCTAGCGACAACAGCAACCAATCAGGGAAAGTCATGCTATCACAATGCCTCTCTTCCACGGACACGCATGCGGGTGGAGGAAAAATATACAGGAGACCCGTTGATGCATTGAAACATAATTGAAACGTAACAGGCAACGGCTGATTGACTCCTTGTGCATTTAAATGTCGACGCGAAATGCTGAATATCGATTTTGCTTGGTGTTGCGTTCCCCTGACACTAGGAGTGATACTGTTACTTATATTTCCCTGTCAGGGGCTCGCTGAGTTATACGTGGATCTTGGGATTAATAAGTTTCCCGCAAACTCTGACAGCTTACGTCATCACCGGAATTCAGAAAGTGTTCACTGTTGTCCGGAATGGACCCATCTGCATTTGAGACGTCCATTTCCAAACGGGTACTTGTCCAAACGCCATAAATGTTAAGAAATTGACAAAACATTTGTTGCACTTATTTTTCAAAGCTAGGGCAAATGTGCAACTATAAGTATCTTTTAACGTTGGAGTAGTATTAGTTTACCAAAATTTTAGCTTCTTGCAATAGGGTATTGAAAAAGATAAAAATATATACAACTTTTATGGTTAATTATGATTCTGTCTTTTATTTTCTTATGATATTCAAATGATTTTGAAGACTGTTTTGAATCGCAAAATCATACTAATGTAATAGAAAATGATAAAATGAACTGAACAATGTTAATATCTCAATTTCAAACATTTTTGGACAAGGATCCGTTTGGAAATGGGTCGTGCCTCATTTATTCTGTATTATTCACTACTCGACTAAGTGCCTTTAAATCTCATAGGTTAGGCTCAACACTGTCTTCAAATTTAAGTCACTTTTCGAGAACCATGATTTGTAACAGATTCATCCTTTTTCACAACCGAATTTTATTCTAAAAAATGTCTTATTGGGAGAAAGTAATTTTCCTACATATTTTTCTTGTACTTGTTAACACAATCTTCCTTGTTGCTTAGACGGAAAGAATTACTCAACTCTTCACACGAAATATTAATTTTTAGGAGGCCACTGGGGAAGAAAATTGAAAGAAGTATATTTTCATTCGTTGATAATATTACAAGAAAATCCCAGAGTTAGAATGCTATCGGAACACACGGTATATATTCCCCTGAATAAATATAATTTAATGCGTACACGGTTCATAGTTCCAAGTGACGGTGAATGGAGCAGTGAATCTGAACTGTTAGGAACTACTAATTCTGAAAGAGAAGTTTATTACTTCGTAATTAAACTTTCTCCTTAAATATAGCCAAGACTTTTTGGTTGAACGCCGTATGGCATACTTCAAATACTGATTGTGAGTACTATACACGACATGTAGGATGGGAGACATGATTCTCAATATATTTCTGCAATATTGATCGATTATCGCAGCGTGGAAGCAGAATACATAGGCCTGCTAACAGAAAAGTGTGTGAAAAGATTTATCGAAACAGAACGTGAACATTGTGATCCGCATGAAAACATAAAAAAAGCAACATATTGGGGATCGTAAATTTCAGATATTGTATGGTCAGATAAGTAAGTATTTTCGTATCACCCTTGCATAATAGATCCACAATAAAAATGAAATGTTAAGGATACCCTAGAGCAGTGGTCGGCAAATCAGAAGTGGATGGGAGCTACTTTGACAAAATGGAAACTTCCAAAGATCCAAACACATCCATTTTGCGCGACCAAGTATCATTCAGAAAGACATAATATACTGACACGCACATTCACATACATACACACATACATACATACATACATACATCCCCACACACATACATGCATACATACATACACACACACAAATGTATAGGCCTATTTATAAATCAAACTCACATAGACTGACAATAAGGTTTTTCGCTATTTATTATACTTTTTATTATTTACGATTTCTAGTATTTTTTTAAAAAAAGGAAACAAACTGTTATAGACTAGTCAAAACTGAAATATTTTGACTATGTTTCACAAATAGTTATTTTGAATATTACAAATTTTAAGTCTGTTTCGGAATTCTAATCTTCTAACTGTTCACTTCATATTGAAAAACCTTATCTAACACAAAACACAGAAGGACCAAGAACAAAGAAGGGGTTAGCAACAAAAACATTTTCAGTGTGATGTTTGGTTTTCACTGCCTTCAATTAGCTTTCTAATGTCTGGCGAATAACTTGCGACACCAAGTCGAATACAGGAATCCAAATATTCGTCAGTCATTCGGTTTCTGTATTTATTTTTAATTTATTTGATGTTGGAAAACATTGATTCACACAGTTATGTAGAACCAAACAAAGACTTCAACTTCAGTGCCACATTGGCTAACGTGGGGTATTTGTCCTTATCCACGAAAGACCAAAACCTGTCACTACAGTAGAACTCGGTTATAACGGCATCGAAGGGAACTGAAAACTTGTGTCGCGATAACCGAGTGTCGTTGTAACCGAGTTTAATGCTATCAGTCAAGTAAGATGGAAAATGATGCAGAATAAACTTAATTAGGCCTATTTTAGATTGTATTCACTTGAAAACCTGGCATTAACAGTTCAAAGTACATGTACAACATAAAGCACAGTACAGTACTTTGTGAAAGTTCAGCCATGTAAGATGGTAAAAGATGACATAACGTAAAATAGTGTAGTGTATTAAATTCCATGGCCGGGAAACTGGGACAGGACCGGGAAACCGGGACTGTCGCCCCAAAAGGCTTCTGCCACTAACTGGGAGGAGACCCCTTAATTACTCTTGCTGAGACTTAAGGGAACCGACCGGGGTAGACGCCTAATGTCCAATCCATACGTTCACGTCGTGGGGCCTGTTAGTACCCAAGCAACTGCTTGGCGAACGAACATGGATGGGCTGCTCACCAACCCGCATTAGCTGACAGCGTGGTGAGTCAAATGTCAGCACCCCTCCTTTCTTTACATATGATGGTACAAGCAAGGAAACAGCCTCGGAGGCCCTCATTGCCCGGAGGACGGAATGCAGCTGGCAACGGCAGCGGTCAGTCCTGCAGGAAGTCAGAGGGTCAAAATGCCCGGGTTTGGAATGTAGACTGCCAGGACACCGACACGGCAACTCGAACGGACCTATACGTTGCGACCCTCAACTGTAAGTCACTTGCAGGAGAGGACAAATTAGAAGAACTGCAGAATGAACTTAAGAGGATTAAGTGGGACATCATAGGACTATCAGAAGTGTGGAGGAAGAATGAAGAACAGTTGGAACTACCGTCAGGGCACACGTTCTACTACAAAGGAACAGAAACTGGAAAAGCGACAGGCGTTGGCTTTATAATTAATAAAGACCTGAAGTCACGGATCACAGAAATTGAAGGAATTTCAGATAGAATCGCACGGGTAGTAATAAAAATTAACAAGAGATACAGTATGGAAATTATACAAGTGTACGCTCCAACAACCTCGCACCCGGAGGAGGAAGTCGAAGACCTATACGAGGAGATTCAGAAGATTTTGGATAGTAGCAAATCGCATTACAAAATTGTAATGGGAGACTTCAATGCGAAAGTAGGAACCAAGCTGAGCAGTGACACGAAAGTGGGAAACTTTGGATTTGGCAAAAGAAACAAGAGAGGAGAGAAATTAGTGGAATTCTCAGAAGCCAACAGACTGTTCATTTCCAATGCATTTTTCAAGAAACCGCCCCAGAGGAAGTGGACATGGAAAGGCCCAAATGGGACCAAAAACGAAATAGACTACGTTCTATCAAATAACAGGGCAATTGTGCAAGACGTGTCTGTTCTAAACAGTTTCAAAATCTCGAGTGATCATAGGATGGTGAGATGTAAGCTGAAACTAAATACTAAACTAGAGAGAAAGAAGCTTATCAGAGGAAAACCGTCAGTTTTAGATCTGGAAAATCTTGGAAAACACAGACAGACATTCGAGATAGAACTAAGCAACAGATTCAGCGCCTTGGAAGAGTTAGAGGATGAAGAAGACATCGATAGCAGAAATAAAATATTGACTGAGATAATAAGAAAAACAGCCAAGGAGATAGCAGGTACCACAAAGAAAAAAGAGAGCAAAATCTCAGAAGAAACTAAGCTCTTGATGAAGAAAAGAAGGGAAATGAAAGAAGAGGAAAATTGCATAAAGAGGATTGAGTACATAGAACTAAATAAAACCGTAAGAAAGAAAATAAGAGAGGATGTACGAAGATATAACGAAAATCTTGTTAAAAATACAATCGAGGAAAACAAGAGCCTGAAGAAAGCCAAACAGCAGCTCATGATAGGGAAAAAGCAAATAATTGCAGTTAAGAGACCAGACGGGACCGTAACACGAAATAAGGAAGAAATTATAAACATATTTCAAAATTTCTACACAGAATTGTACTACTCCGAGGAAAAACTAGGAAATGAAGAGTCAGAAGAAATTGATGTTGATGTCCCAGACGTAATGAAAGAAGAAGTGGATAAAGTACTTCGAGGGATGAAGAACGGAAAATCACCAGGAGAAGATGGACTCACAGCAGAGATGTTTAAATGGGGAGGTGAAAAGATGAAAGAGGAAGTTGCTAAATTATTCTCGATGTGCTTGAGGAAGAGAGAAATACCCACAAGTTGGAACAATGCCGTTATCATTTTGTTGTACAAGAAAGGGGACAAAGAACGCGTAGAAAACTACAGACCAATTAGTTTACTGTCAGTCCTATACAAAATGTTCACCAAAGTTATTTTGAATCGTATTGAACGAGACTTGGATTTTAATCAGGGAAGGGAACAAGCCGGATTTCGTCGTGGATTTAGCACAATGGACCACATACAAACATTGAATGAAGTTATGGAAAGGACTAATGAATATGAACTTCCACTATGTTTGGGATTCATAGATTTTGAAAAGGCTTTCGATTCGGTCTCCTTGTCAGCAGTACTTAAATCACTTGAACATCAAGGCATCGAAAGTGCATACATCAAGTTACTGCGAAACATTTACTCGACTGCCACTTCTGTCATTAGGCTGCATCATGACAGTGAAAAATTTAAAGTTGGAAAAGGGGTAAGGCAAGGAGATTC
>JAGDQP010010456.1:8790-55777 GCA_022664845.1 Lepisma saccharinum | reverse complement strand
TTTACCACCTCTGAAGATTTAAAAGAGTCCCAGAACATTTTTCCCGAGAGAAACTGACCACATAATTTTAGTCATTGTAAATGGACTTTCTGCCAACCCTGTACACGCTTTTATTGACATGCACTATTGACATGTTTTGTATACGTCAGCATTAGGTACTGCATCAGGTAATAGAGGTGCTCCGGGCGCTGCACTTATCGGTGTTGCCAATTAATTTCAAAATTTTAATATTCATAATTACTGTCACAGTGTTGCCCATATCCGAACTCAAATTAATATTTAGCTACTGGAACAGTAAAATTTTATATAAATCAATGCAGATATATTTTCAAACGTTGTTTTCAATTATTTAGCAACGCTGACAACTCCGGTTACTTAAAATACTTTTATGACCCGCTCCTGGACCTAAGGAAGAGTTATGTAAATGCAAATTTTGAGTATAACGAATGCACGCATTTGGATTTATATAAATAACAAAGAGGCAGAGAGACAGGCAGACTAACTTCTGTTTTATATATAAGATTTCTGTTATGGCAATAATTTGATTTTTTTACTTGAACGCATTTTCATTTGGGCATTTTTGGTTTCTTTGTATTAGCCATTTTATATTTTGTACAATATTGCTTTGGCCATTTTTCACTTCGCATATTTTGTATTTGGTCGTATTTTCATTTGGAGATTCTTGAGTTTACATTTTTGTTTTGGCCATTTTGGCGTTTAGATTTTTTTTACTCTGAACATTTTTCACTTTATACATTTTTGCTTTGGACATGTCTGATTTAGGATATATTTGGTTTCGACATTTTCGACTTTAGACATTTTGCTTCGGACATTATGGATGAGCACTATAAAATCCTATCTCTCTATTGCACGCTAACCTCGTATTACGAAGTTGACGTAAACAACAATTCAGTAAGGAAGAACTATTCTGAGGTAAACTAAAACATTTTGCATTAAAATAGTTAGAAATTCTATAACTAATAACTTACGTCTACAAAATATCATTATATGAAAAGAAATCTTACTCCAAAAAATTATTTAAAATAGGCATTTGAAATTTGCCTTTCTCTACTCAGAAATTTGATTAATAATTTGGTGGCAGATTCAGAATACCTTGCATTTTAGGGTGAACAAGGTTTTTTTTATATATATTTTCTTATGAATTTTTGTGAGCTGAATCCAAATATGCCGGATACAACACTGGCACCCTTCAGCATTTTTTATCAACGACCATTATTCTACAGGCTGTTTTGATTTTTGTTTTTGTATGAGTTTGTCTACAAACAAGGATGTTACCTTGTTACGCATTTAATTCGCATTTTATTTATGATACTTAAATAAATTCAGCCACCTTTCATAATTAACATTTGCATATCAAGTCACACGCTAGATGGCAACACTGCTTGCCTCACATATAGGTATCTCTGAAATAATGGGTCAAACTTCGGGAGGAGATAATTCATATAAAAACAAGAAAAAAGTTCCTTTGAAGAAATTTTAAAGCATGGGCATTTCGGAACTACACGAGTTCAAAGGTATTGTGACGCCATATCTCCACAGTTAACGTCGTAATAGCCCAGTCGAACGGATTAGCTCTAAATATTTGGAGAATTGTACACTTAATGGCAAAAGCATGAAACTTTAAGAATATGATTTACTTACCACAAGGTTTATTTTTAGTTCTCCTTGCTCTCAAGTGGAAGCTGAAACAGTCTATTTCTTCATGTGTCAGTTGCTGTACAAAAGGTTAGGAAGAAAGTGTCTATACGTACAGTGGATACCGATGTAGTTGTTTTAGCTTTAGTCTTACTTCTAAAGATTAAACCTGAGGAAACGTGGATAGCTTGATTATATTCTGCCAACACAAGGTTCTTAGAAGTTGTACATAAAACATTCAAGGCAAATATCTGGAATCAAGCCTTAGTTCTCGACCCACATTTATGAAGCCCAACGGAAAAAGGATGAATATATGAAGAGTCCTGATGGCACCTACAGTGGACAACTCTACTACAAGCTTTACAAGCTTGTTACGAACTGTTACACTGGTCATTCAAAAATGGATGTACTGGACGCAGTAAATGTCAGTACGTGATATTGAAATGCAAAGCATTATGTGCATGTTCAAGAGACTGTAATAGTTAGTTTCACGAAACTAATACTTAGCTTCAAATACCTATACATTCCACATTATACATTTTCGTACTGTATTGTAGTTCAGGTATACAATAAATAACAACACTTTACTATATTAATGTTTCTTTGTTATTACTTAATGCATTTGAATTCCACTTGTTTTTGATTTTCATAAATATGTTTCAAGATGCATTTTATATTTGAAACTGGCTTGGCTTTGCTAGGGACTCCGCACCAGACAACCTTGGGGGACTGCGACCCCTTTATTGTCCCCAAGTTGGGTGGAGGGGCTGCGTCCCTTTATCGCTAACGGTTACCCATGACGGTTAAATTGTATGCCAATTAGTTGATTTGTTAAATATATATATTCTAAGATATAGGGAAGGTAAAGGAAAAAGTTCCTTTTTCACGATGGCGGCCATTTTGAATTCAAGATGGAGACTTTTGAACTTTTAATAATTTTCTGGTAACATACTATTGACAATACACTTTTATGCCATATTTCATTTCTCTAGCTTCAGCGATTTGGACTAGGCATACTTTCGACATATAAACTTCAGGCGGCTATATTGGATCCAAGATGGCGATTTTTTCAACTTTTCGGATTTTTCTCGTAATCTACTCTTGATCAGTAACCTTCATACGAAATTGAAAGTTTTTAGCACATTAGGAAGTACCGTAGGTTAGAATTTTGATCAGTCAGCCCTCCTTTCGACTATATAGATGTTCAATTCTGATATGCTCTAAGGTGAATGACCTTTCAAGCTCAACAGAGGGCAAATACAAAATGTTTCCACATCTAAAAATAAATCGTGTGGTAAGTAAATCATATTCTGAAAGTGTCGTGCTTTAGTCATTATGTGCACAATTGTTTAGCTAAGCAGTCTAACTAGTAAGCGATGTCGGCTTAACAAATCGCAATCGAAGTAGTACCCAATGCATCCCTTTGAGGAATGTTTACCTTTAGATTGGTGCCGCATAGGCAAGCATGTCAATGAATAAGTATAGTTTAAAAGGGGAAGGATAGAAATCCCATGTATGCTGGATTCATGAATCTTAAACATTGCTCAAATAGATGAATAGATTTGGTTGTGATTTGCTAAGCCTTTAAGTCATTGCTTATTGAGACATGACGTCATTTGTGATGCTGCTGCCCAACTTCGGGTACCTGTAGCTCCGAAAGTATGTTTAGACAATGTGCCAATCAGCGGGAGAAATACCGGGGATTTTCCCCTGATAAAGAAGTTTCCCACCCTCACAAATTTATTTTTCGTCCCTCCCAGGGATAACTTTCTCCCCAGTAGAAGATATTTTGATCAAGACTACATAGAAAATAGGAATATTTCTATTTGGCAGAAGTTGAACTATTTTCATGAAGTGACAAAGATACATGAACTTTTCGTAGCTACTAAGAAGCCTATTTAGAAGCCATTTCTTTTGTGATGTTTTTGAAGTAGCTTAATGTGAATGATTTAGTATGATTAGTTTGATTTAGGAACCCCTATTGGAAATGGGACTGCATGTCTTCTACCCTCGATCTCTCTCTCTCTCTCTCTCTCTCTCTCTCTATATATATATATATATATATATATATATTTATATATATAACATATTCAGCCATTTTCGATCCACTGCTGGATGCACAAAGGCCTTCCACATATCTCGGTCTGCTTCTATCCTCATCCACGCAACTCCTGAAAAGCGCTTGATTTCGTCTGCCAATCTTGCATTTGGACGACGTCTCGGTCGTTCTTTTCTTCTAGGAATCCAGTGTAGTATATTTGTTGTCCACCTTCCATCTGTTCGTCTAGCTATGTGACCGGTCCATCTCCACTTCATTTTCTTCGCAGACTTTATTATATCTTCTACCTTCTTTGTGCACGAATCCATTTGTTTCTCCTAATCTATTCATTAATCTTTTGAGTTGTTTGCATATGTATATATGTTGTCTGTTGAAATCCGTTCGTTATGTTTTATCCCCCCTGGCTAAAAAGTTTAATTCGGACACTATGTTTAGATATTTCTTCTTAGGAACTTTTAAACTTCTTTTTGCTTTGACGTGAATCCCTTTTTAAAGTTTGTCCAACTATTTCAGAGACACACTGTACTTGGACACCGGTAGATGTTTAAAATTTATCTTTTCTTTTCATTTTAATTAATGAACACCAATTTAACATTATTAGATTAAGAAAATAATATTTTAATGTCGAATTTTCTTCTTGCGTTTTTATTATGATTAGTTCGAAAGTTCGTATAGATATTAAACCACCATTTGTAATTATATGCTAGTAGTAGGCGTCACTTATACTACGACTCTGATCATTTCATAAGCATATCCGATTGAGAACATCCTAATTTACAACAGACTGGAGTTGTAGACTTAACACTTTTATACAATATGGCCGCTGGTTTTGAAACCGGTTTAGAGCCTTCGCCACTGGCTGTAGCAGACTATATTTGGTATGTGCTAATGCTATAGGTATTATGGAGGTCCCCTAGAACTTAGAAGGTTGTATATGTAATAGTGGAGGAGATTTGAACCATATTATTGATTTGATTTTTTTAAATTTTCATCCGCTGTGTTGTTACTCACTGTAAGTCGCCGTCACCACGAAACCCTGTATATCGCGCCGTGTGAAAATCGTATCAGATGGTAGCATATGGATTTTTATTAAGGAATTAGATTTATTTTGGGTGGGATACATTTTATTTTTGACGGGGAATGGTTAAACATTCGCTCTCAACGTGCAGCACAGATTTCTCGTGTCTTACACATAGAATATCCGTTCGTCAACTAATTTTTACTACTATATCTTTCGATGTTTTGGAGTTACGATTTGAGCATGAGTAGAGTTCATTGTTTTGCAGCTTTTGTGATTGGAGGAATATTTGTATGTTTTACAACTTTGGTTGTCGGGGAACATGATAAAACATGTCCCGGATTTTCTTGGAATTTGAGTGTACAGATGCAGTTTTAGAAGCAGGTATTCGTTTATTTTCGTTTCTGTTGAGTCCCTTTTAGCCGCCATGTAATAAACCATAGTGGTGACAGGAAAGGACCGTATGACTTTTCTTTTGAAGCAAGCCTCCGACCTTTATTTTCTTTGTAAATAATTATTTGGGAGATCTTTATTAGTCACTTTTATTGAGGGTCCTTTAAGAAGAAAAGAATGTAAGCGCATATGATTTGAAACAAATTTTAAAGAATTTGAAAATCACTGCCATTAATAAGCACTTAGTTGGAGAAGTCTTATAAATATGCCATCAATCGGTGACATGATAATCATAAAAAGCTTGTAAATTTCATGTTTGCAGAAAGAGCAAACCTCAATTAGGATGGTCAGATTTGTTCATTATGATTAACAATATAAGTGTAAAGGTGAGTGCTTTATTACTTTAACAATTCTTTTAGAATATATATTTTCCCAAGCAATTTTCTTTCGGTACTGCACAAAATGGTTTGCTTTGAAGTTGTTTCTTTATTTGTCTGAGCTGTCTGATTGATAAATCTAAACAAGACAGATGAAGAGTATTGGAACCTGAATTAAAAACACAGCGCCCTCTGTTTACTGTTTATTCGTTTTCTGATGGACATGAGAAACTTTGCACCTGCAGAAAAGATAGAATTATGTATATGCAGAAAGTTCGTTGCCCATAGACAACCTAAGATCTATATAAATATCATGAACTAATGACGTAGTATTATTATTTTCCCTACATTCGCTCGAAAGTCAGCGAGCTAGTTGTTTTTGCTGTTGTGAATTCCATAACTGATATTTTATGGAAGTTAAACTTTGACTTTGTTACGTTGTATTTATTATTGAGAATTACAAAAATCCATGCCCCTGGCAGTATTTGAATTTAAGATCCTCTTTTTGTCCATATTAAAAATTGTAGGTGCATTTTCTCTTTTAACACTTTTGATTAAGGCTATATACGGCTGAACTGAGGATTGAATAACGTAGAGGAGAGTATATTGCAACTGATTTTAATGCAATTTTTGATTAGTAATAATTTAGATTATATTTCGTTGTAGACTGAAACTCTTTACTAAAATTTCTTGTTGATTTTAGGAATCGAAGTCACGACTGTTTAATTTGAGACGCTAAGGCAACGGAAGAATTCAAATAAAATATACTTTTTGTTGACGAGATGCATAATTTTCTGTAATGGCACTTGTTAAAATTATTTTTTTGTTTTCCACAATGTGAAATGATTATTTTACCACAAAACTACAGTGATTTGTTCCATTTGAAAATAGACTAATAGTTATTACTGTTGGCCAGCAACGGAAGTGTAACTTACTTCCCTACAATTTGTTAATCGAGACTGGGGAATGGTTGCTAAGTTAATGAAAATGATTATGATGATTCATGTTCTGTCCAAAGGTAGCCTTAGCTCTGAAGGTGTAGGTGAACCAATTGTGATTTGGCAGTGCCTTGTATTACTTGAACATATTGTCCTAAGACTGAGATAAAAAGATTAACGTGCATAGTTTTATTGTTTCCGCTGCTTGGAAAATTAAATTTATTTTTATGTGAATGGGGGAAGAAAGTATATTTTTAGCTACTTTGCGAAGCCGACCAGAAATATCAAACAGATTTTGATATTTAATTTGATTGTGATAGTTGGTTGGAACCGTTCTGAAAGGAAAAATTTTGACGAAATTTTCAGAGAACATTTTGATTCCTTGTTTTTTTATTGAAACCAATTCTTGAATTATATTATAATATTAATTGGAGTCCTTGAAAAATATTTGGCACAAATAGAAATTGAATTTTGAAGATTACAATTCCTATTTAAACACATTAAGGAGAAGGCATATCCATATGAAGTATAGATATTACACACATTTCCATCTAAGAATATTGTCATTTATTGGTAAAATAGGTAGGGCCTACTTGATTTTTATTGTATCTGAAAACAGAGAACCCTAGAAACTTTCTTTTATTTGGTCCTTAATTATATCTGTGCTGTTCTATGGACTAAAGTGACTGCTAAAATTATTTGAAGCCGATTTGAAGCTTGAATTAATTATATGCTTTTAGATAACTTTTACACCTGTCGAACTGATGCCATCTTGTTGAAGGGATATTGCATGGAAATTGTTATACGTATGCTGAATGTGCACGATAAAGCTTACATGGCACGAGCAGGAATAGTACCGTTGACCTCAAGCACTAAAGGCAAATGTTGAGTTTTATTTGAAGTGAGGAATACATTTGTTTTAAATTATTGCTGGAATATACACTTTTAAATAGCATCTTATGCTTTTTTGTACACTTATTAACGTTTACGTACCAGGGTGAAATAATATGACTATGAATTGCTTGGCGCGGGTTGAAGTCCTGGCCAGGACACTGGAGACCTTTTCCAGGGTTTTTATGCCTGGTGTTTTGAGGTACACTAAACTTCCTATGAAACTAAATACTTGAGTGTCCTTGATATTCCCGAGATCCTTGAGAAGGTAAAGGCTGTTAAGCATGTTAAGCACCCCTGAACCCTATTAAACTGACAATATATCTTGTTTGAAATTATTGTTGGAATGCTTTAAATGGCATTGTATGCGTTTTGTACACTTATTGTCGTTTATCTACCAGGGTGAAATATGACTATGAATTCCGCGGCGTCCGTTGAAATCCTGGCCAGGACACTGGAGACTTTTTGCAGTGTTTTTATGCCTGGCACTCTGAGGTGCACTCAGCCTCCTATGAAATTGAATACCAGAGCGTCCTTGATATTCTTGAGCCCCTTAGAAAGGTAAAGGCAGTTGAGCATGGAACTGACCATGCCCACCTCACATTGTAGTATCGCACATAGGATGGCTTTAGTTTTTCATGCGCTTATGTGAAATAAAGAAACCCTCAAAATCCAAACAGATGCAGGTTAGTAGAATGTTGTCACTTGAACTTGCTTTAAAGTTAATCAGAACTTAATATATTCCATTAATGGCTACGGGTCATTTTATAAAACGATGAAGGCCGTACTCGAGCTAACCTACATAACGTGGTAAAGTATGCTATATCCTATACTGGGGACTCTATTTTCCAGCCGCCGTGTCGCACTTGTCGTGGTTGTTCAAGAACATAAACTACACACAAGCCGCCGTGTCGTATTTTATAGTAATATTCTATAAAAGGCCACGACACCTATTTAACATAGCAGAGATTATATGTCCTCTAGGCTATCTACCCTACCTCCCATAATAGACCACACAGTGCACGATAGGTTACGAAGCTACCCCCAGCCGCTATTTAACATAGCAGAGATTACGCAGGAATACATGCTAGTATACCAGTACACCAGACTACGAACGTCTATTTAACATAGCAGAGATCACACAGGATTTAACCCCACATTGCACACCAGTGCACGATAGCAAAAGCTATAAAGAAATTACAGAGGCTAAGAACATAGGAGCGGAATAACCTAAACCAAATAACATGGAACAGGAGACTACACAGCACACCATGGCGGCGATTACAGGGACTATAGGCTAGCTAATCTAACACAATATGATCTCTGCGAAAAAATGGTCAATGGCAGGGCGTAACTACCCGATATGAGTCTTTTGACTAAGCCCTTATAACAACAACCAAAGGTCACTAGTGGGTGAAAACTACCTGGGACCCAAGTCTAAGACCAAATATTTAAGTGTGTATAGCTCGTAAACGACGAAACGTATTGATATTCTGTTTTCACATTTGATATTAGGGCATCGAATAGTATCGAGGTCGAAGGTCAAATATTTAACCGTGTGTATCTCGTAAATGGTGAGACATATTGAGATTCTGTCTTCACTTTTGGAATGAGGGGATCGAATAGTATATGCTAACCTCGAGGTCAGAGGTTAAATATTTAACCGTGTATAGATCGTAAACGACGATACATATGAGATTCTGTTTTCAAAGTGATAAACAATTTGGTGTGCTAATGTGTAATCTGAAGTCAGTTTGTTAACTTCGCCCCACGTGGTCGTAGAGCTATGAAACTTATAAATGCAATTTATTTTAGTTGCGGGTATATTATATACGATAACTGCATGTCTCTAGCTGTTGCCGTTTAAGAAACATGATGGTTTATTTTTTTCGAATTTTGCTCTTTTGTCACCAGATCTATGAAAACTTGAATTTATGTTATTTTTTACACGGTAATGTTGAATTTGAAACAATTTTTGATAACCTATTATTGCTTCCAAGATATGGCGGTTCGAATTTTGACATTTTAAACGCAGAGTTCAGATACTTACAGATTATATTTTATTTGGGTCGGTGCTGCAGAAAGTGTAATTTGCTTCTCTCTACAACCTACCCTTTCCAAAATATAGCATTTCGAATTTTGTTGAATTTTGACATTTTAGACGGAGAATTCAGAAATCACAGATTATATGTTTTTTGGGTCGCTGCTATAAAATGTTAAATTTGCTTCTCTCTACCACCTACCTTTTTCAAGATATGTTCGAATTTTGTTGAATTTTGACATATTAGCTGCAAAGATGAGAAACTCACACATTATATGTTATTTGGGGGGGGGTGCAGAATGTGAAATTTGTTTCTCTCTACCCCCTACCCTTTCCAAGATATATCGGTTTTTCGGCTGCAGAACTATGAAACTCGCAAATTATATGTTATTCGGGATCGGTGATGCTTTCATGATATGGTAGTATTCTGAATCGGTGCTGTTTGCTTTTTCCCAACATAGCAGAGCTTCCACCTTTGTCTCGCGCCAAATGCACAAAACCTTGAATACATCTATTATTTCGTACCAGTCACCAGAATGCAGGAAAGCAGGGTAATTGTAATAATTACTATATTCACAAGACTCATGAAAGCAATTACACACACAATTATTATTTTCTTTGATCTTTGACGACAAGTACACGTTCGGTATAGAATTCCATAGATCATACAGAAAATTGAAATGCTGGTAAATTACAAACCATCGTGGTGTTGGCGGAGGTATTTAATGTCAAATTCCACGTTATGTCCTCAGACTGTACTTTAATGACCAATGCTTATGATCCACTGGTTATGGATGTACTACATTTTCCTTTCGACAAATTGTGGTTTCCATAATTGGCTGTACAGCAGGTAGTCCTGCCCCAATGTCGGGAGAAATTTAAATTACATTCGGAGAACATTGCTTGCACTGGCACTCCACTACCACGATATGGCGGTTCAGATTTTGCTTTTTTGGTCCCAGAACTATCAAAGCCTCAAATTATGTTATTCAGGTTAGTGTTGCGTCCATGATATGGTATTTTGAATTGAGAAACTCGCAGTTAGGTTTGGTAATATTTGTTTTTTCCCAACGTAGCACAGATTACACCTTAGTCTACAAGCGTCTCTAGCCAAATGCACAAAATTTGAATGCGTCTATTATTCCGTAGCTGTCATTAGGTTGCAGGAAAACACGGTAATTGTAATAATTACTATATTTTTCGTTGTTCTTTGACGACAAGTAAACGTTCGGTATAGAATTCCAAAGATCATGCACAAAATTTAAATGCCGGTATATTACAAACCATCGTGGTGTTAGCAGAGGTATTTCCTTATGTTTGGAGATACGTAAGTATGTCTACAAAAACTAGGAAATAGCATTAGACGACAAGCATTTTCCCGTGTAGTTGCAAAGTATTCTAACAATGAAGTCATAAGGAAGTGAATATAAAAGCGAGTTCCAGCTAGTTTAAAAGAATTTTAGTCATGAATATTTCACCTTAAGAAAGAAAGACATGTCGTATAAATAAAATCGAGACAACAAGCGTATCTATATACCATATTTTTGTCAGTTTGCTTTTCAAGTAGCCTTTTTCTGGTAGAATTAGTCCTTTCTAGCTTTAGTTTTATTCAAAGTACTTCAAACGCTGTTCGCTTTTCTACCGAAACTTGTATACTGAATTACGTTTCAGAAGCTAAAAGTATTTCAAATGTCAGCTTTCGACCTCCATGTCGGGAGTATGTAAATTCGGTCTTTCCTCCTTGAAATATATGCTACAAGTAATTAAATATTGACTCCATGTCATTGCAAAGCGTGAAATACAGACATCTTTAATCAATTAACCCTAATTCCGCTATTTAATATACACTTGTGCAAGTTAATTCCCGAGCAAGCTCTCTCCAATATGTCATTATTCGACTATTTTCGAATTTCAATAACACCTAATTCAATCTAGAAAATTATTTTCTAATGTCTCTTTCACCAAAGACGGGCTCCGAATTAGGCCGTTTGAGGTGTTTTTACTTAAACAATGTCACTTTTTTCCTCCCAATAACAAATACCAACTTTCTATTACGACGCGGCGTATTCATATTTGTTACTTTTTTATCCTATATATTTTCGCAATGATTCTTTTCTACGACACATTACAGTTGAAAGACTATTTTCTACCTGAATTGAATGCTAACATGTCTCTTTCATAGTTAAATATGACCCTCCGAACTGGTCCTTTGATGGCAAAAAGCACCAACTATTCTCAAAACATGGGCCGGGAGACGTTTCACACACGTTTCGTATGTTTCATTTAGCCATTCAAAGCAGCAAACATTTAATAAAGGGTGAATTCTACTTAAAATAGGGTCAAAAAGAAGTATTTCATGTCTTATTTACCCATTCACCGAAATACAGATGGAAAACGTCTCACGCCATCCGAAGGTAACATTACTTTGTTCTGGCATTGATAACATTTTTGGTTGAATAAATATAATGTATGTTTCTAATAAATCCCATATTTGTGTACAAACACTACAGGATCCGAATAAACAATGTCCCACCCTATTAACAAACACCAGCTTTTGTGCTTACAAGCCTATGTATTCACATTTGTAACTTTTTACCCTATATATTCCCCAATTGATTCTTTACTACGGTACAATATTATTGAATTCCATGCTAAAATGTCTCTTTCATGGTTAAATATGTCCCTCCAAAGTGGTACTTTGATGATAAAAATCACATGGGTCGGAAGATGGCTCACACACGAATAGTATGTCTTATTTACATATTCACCGAAATGCAGCTGGAAAACGTCTCACACGACATCCAAAGGTAACATTATTTTGTTTTTGTTGTCTGAAACCCATATTTTGTATAATTTTGCTAGTCACTATATGCTAAAGCTCTGGTAATAGTTGCGACGCATTAAAGGTTTTGTGCATATGACGCGAGACGAGTGTAGATTAAAGTGTAATCTCTGTTATGTTGGGAAAAGTGAAGCAAACGTCACCAACCCAATCTACGAGTTTCTCAATTCAAACCGCCATATCTACTAGGGGAAATATGTTCCGCATCGCCTACCCGAATATCATATAATTTGCGAGTTTCTTAGTTTTGGGCCCGATCAGCCATATCTTGGTAATGCAATATCAGTGCAAGCAATGTTTTTCGAATGAAATTCCATATTCGAACGACATTGGGGCAAGACTACCTACTGTACATCCAATTATAGAAACCGTAATTTGTCGAAAGAAAAAATATAGTACATTCATAACCACTAAATCATAAGGGCTGATCATTAAAGTACAATCTAAGGAAATACCTCCGAAAACACCACGATGGTTTGTAATTCATCGACATTTCAATTTTCTTTATGATCTATGGAATTCTATACCGAACGTGTACTTGTCGTCAAAGAACAAAGAAAATAATATTTATTGTGTGTAATTGCTTACATGAGTCTTGTGAATATAGTAATTATTACAATTACCCGCATTCTGGTGACAGCTACGGAATAATAGACCCCGAATACTGTCCTATCATGGAAGCTTCACGTATTCCGAATAATATATAATTTGCGAATGTCAGTTCTGCAGCCGAAAAACCGCTATATCTTTTAAAGTGTAGGTGGTAGAGAAGAAAATTTCACATTCGGCACTACCGACTCAAATAACATATAATCTGCGAGCTTCTCAATTCTGCGCCTAAAATGTGAATTTTTTTAAAAATTCAAACCACCCTATATTGGAAAGGGTAGGTGGTAGAGAGAAACAAATTTCACATTCTGCAGCAAAACCCCCAAAATAACATATAATCTGTGAGTTTCTCATCTTTGCAGCTAATATGTCAAAATTCAACAAGATTCGAACCGCTATCTCTTATAAAAGGTAGGCGGTAGAGAGAAGCAAATTTCACATTTTATAGCAGCGACCCAAATAACATATAATTTATTAGTTTCTGAATTCTCCGTCTAAAATGTCAAAATTCGAACCGTCATATCATGCAACCACCATAGGTAGAAATAAATTGTTTTCAAATTCAGCATTACCGTGAACCAAATAACATAAATTGAGGTTTTCATAGTTCTGGTGAGAAAAGAGCAAAATTCTAAAAATTCGAACCATCATATCTCGTAAACGGCAATAGCTAGAAAAAAACACAGTTTTGATATTTACCATTCCCGTGACTAAAATAAACTGTAATTATAATTTTCATAGCTTTACGACCACGTGGGGCGAAGTTAACAAACTGACTTCAGTTTTGGCATTAGCACACTAAAATACATATCACAGTGAAAACAGAATTTTAATATGTCTCGTCGTTTACGATCTATACACGGCTAAATATTTGACTTCTGACCTCTTGATTAGCATACACTATTCGATCCCCTCATTCCAAAAGTGAAGACAGAATCTCAATATGTCTCACCGTTTACGAGATACACACCGTTAAATATTTGACCTTCGACCTCGATACTATTCGATGCCCTAATATCAAATGTGAAAACAGAATATCAATATGTTTCGTCGTTTACGGGCTATACACACTTAAATATTTGGTCTTTGACTTGGGTCCCAGGTCCACTAGTGACTTCATCCACTAGTGACCATTGGTTGTGTTTATAAGGGCTTAGTCAAAAGACTCATATCGGGTAGTTACGCCCTGCCATTGACCATTGGCTCGTAGCCGCATATTATGTTAGATTAGCTAGCCTATAGTCCCTGTAATCGCCGCCATGGTCTACTGTGTAGTCTCCTATCTCATGTTATTTGGTTTAGGTTATTCCGCTCCTATGTTCTTAGCCTCTGTAATTTCTTTATAGCTTTTGCTATCGTGCACTGGTGTGCAATGTGGAGTTAAATCCTGTGTGATCTCTGCTATGTTAAATAGACGTTCGTAGTCTGGTGTACTGGTATACTAGCATGTATTCCTGCGTAATCTCTGCTATGTTAAATAGCGGCTGGGGGTAGCTTCGTAACCTATCGTGCACTGTGTGGTCTATTATGGGAGGTAGGGTAGATAACCTAGAGGACATGTAATTGCTGCAATGGCGGGTGGTATAGAAACTGTTGTAATCTCTGCTATGTTAATTAAGGGATGCAAGAAGAGCTTCCTAGCCTTTTATGAAAATATAACCACAACAAATGCAACACGGCAGCTTTCTTTGGGGGCGACCATGTAATCTCTGCTATGTTACATAGGGGTCGTGGTCTTTTATAAAATTTAACTACAAAATACGACACTTTGACTTTTATGTAGGGTACGTTCTTCAGCAACCACGACAAGTACGACTTGGCGGCTGGAAAATAGACTCCTCAGTATAGGCCTACTATACCACGTTATGTAGATTAGCTCGAGTACGGGCTCCAGGGATTTATAATATTGCTCGTAGCCTTTTATGAAATAGATTAAATTCTGATTAACTTTAAAACAGGTTCAAGTGACAACATTCAACTCAGTTTCTCCTTGTATAGTGAAACGTTTATCAAAATCGTTGAAGGTACAAATTATTATTACTATAAAAAAATCAGTTGCTTAGTTTCATATTTCAGCGATTTAATTCTTTCTCAAAAATTTAACTTTAGGAGTTGCAACTTTTCTGGAAGTTCGTGACAAATGAAAGGCAAACTGATTTTTTTTTGCCTCTGATGATCGAGTGGAAAGTAGCTTTGAATAATTTTACTAAACGATGGCTTTTCTACACTTTCTTTAAAAAATATGAAAGCAGTCAAAATACTGTATAGTTTCGTGAAATTGGAAAATCTAAGTTGGGATGTTCTTGGGATAGCCAATGCGTATCCTGACTTAAATCATTTTTATCATAATATTGTTTGAATAGCGGTTGTGGAGTGTGAACAGGTTAGAAATAACTATTTTTTTTATAATTTCTGAACATATTTTTAATCCTTGCACTCCTTTTTGCATTAAATCTTGCTTTTTGTTTAATTTGTTATAGATGGCAGTTGGACTAAACTGTTATCAAAATAGCAGTTCCAACCAGTTTATTAATATCACTTATAATCTATATACAATATCCTATCTGATCCGCTGAACATTTTACACTATTTTACGAAAGTTATAGAGTGAAATTCTTTAGTGTAGTAACAAACGATTGCTATAAGATTTTATTCTATTGTGGTAAATACAGTATTATTAGTTGTTAAAGATAATTTCTTCTCCAAACATACTTCCTTTTCCGCTGAAGTTAGAAATACCGAAACCATATAATTTAAAAATGGCAGTAAGTGAACAGCTACTCAAGAAAAACAGGATACACCTCCTGAACTACTTCTCCAAATAAAAATAGTTTACAAATAAAAATACCTTGGGATTAAAATTAATGAAGTTGAAATTGAAAATATATAGAACAGTTATTTTGCCGATAACACTTTACGACTGCGAAAGTTGGAGTATGAGCTTAACAGACGAACATAAATTATGAGTGTTTGAAAATAAGATCTTGAGAAAGATATGCGGTCGGAAATGGAACGAGATTATCAGAGAATAGAGGAGACTATAGAATGAAGAATTGCCCGGACATTATGACTCACCCAATGATGTAAGAATAATGAAATTACGACAACTGGAGACCTATAGGCCATGTAGCTCGGATGGGAGAAAAATGAAGACTATATTCCATCATGGCTGGAAAGCCAGATGGAAAGAAACCTATAGGAAGACTAAGACATAATTAGAAGAGGTCCTTGAAAAATAGGTGTTTCTGGTGAAACCTAGCTTGATCTTACTCAGGATAGAACCTGATGGAGATCGTTTGTTACTTCGACGTTGAACTTGCGAGATACGTAAACCATGGAGTAGGTAAGTAAGTACTTTATTTTAATGCATTTCAGTATACAGGCAGCATCAGAGAATGGTAAAAACCTTATCTTCTTTTCTGATAGGCGAGGGATACTACGTGCCACATTTAAGTGTTGCCCATTTATTCCTAAACATGCTCAAGCCTTTCTGTTTGACTAACGTCTGAAATAAAACCAAGTACGTATATTCCCGCATTTTCCATTTGTATTATAATTTGAAGTAAAAGTTTGCCCAATATATTTCCGCGGGGATTGAATTTGTACTCTTATATATGGCAACAGGTTGTATCTTATTTTGCAACACTGGAACGAAAATGGATACGAAAGTTTGATTTGCTAGTTGGTCTATGGCCTCTTTTAGTGTAATAACTCCGAAATCAACAAACCCATCTACATTTAATGTATTTCCATTGAAACGTAATTTCTCTTAAGCTTCATTCAGCTGGTTCAAAATCAGAACTCTGAGACCATCATCGTCAGTATGTGTGAATAATTTAGAAATTGTTTCAACAGCCTGCTTGTTTATGCCATAGAAACATTTATGTCACTATAGCATTTCTTTTCATATGAGTATTAGTTGGAACTGACAACATATTATGCTTCAAACTTTGTTTATACCTTTTGGTGATTTAATTTTCAACAACCATTTCTCCAATAAAAAGTCGTCACTATACCGCATTTCCCGTGTATGTTTGACATTGCATTTGATAATTGTTATTCTATTGCTTCTACTATATGTGGTACAGAACATGTCTGACCCAGCTTGATAGCATCAAATCGGGAGGTAAAGTATAGCAGCACTGATGTTTAAAGGCTTTGCACATGCATATGCTTTAAATTGGCCATTTGTAGAAGTTTGCTCACTTTGTTCTTCTAAATGTTATGCAGTTCTTCATATAAGAATATAACAAAGGTTTTAAACATTCAAACTAGTGAGCTGGCTTGCTGTATGAAATTAAGTGGATTTGAGTCTACCTCACGAAATATGTAGATTTTATTTTTAGAAATTGATCAACTCCTTCTAAAGGTTAATAATAATAATAATTCACTTACTAGCATACAAATGATTGAATATCCCTTATTTGAAATTGGCTCATTTTAACCAGATATTTTCTAATAGTACAACTGACATCCTGAACTATACTACTTTGTATTAACATTTGCATCGGAGCACTGCAACCACGAGAGGATAAATTTGGAAAATTTTCGCACCTAGTGTTATTATTTCAGCGTTGAGATCACAGAGTGATGGATTAGGTAAACAGTGTTTTTTCTTTATTTGAATAAACCTATATTAAAATAAGCCTACCAATCGTTTAACATCGTGATAATCTCCACTTCCTCATTTATAATTAATATGTATTTGTTTCCCATATGTATACTATTTACGTAATATTTGGTCCTCATAATTAGTTTTGCTTACAGTTTGAAGGACGGCAGCCTTCTGTGATTCGGTCTTACGCTTTTTTTGTTTATCTTTGTGTTCGACTTTTCTTTGTTAATACACTTTCTAGCAAACTTATTTTATACATTAAATGAACCTACGGTTCATATCAAAACATTTGTAGAGATCTGAAGCATAGGATTTTTTAAGTAAAATTATATTAATATTCTATTTTGTTAATTTAGAAAATAATGAAAAAGCTGACCTGTACGCGAATACAACTCGCACCATATTACTAAAACTCAACTTAGCTACTAGCTTTATCGATAAAGAAGAATCTGAATCATATTGAAAGAAAATTTGAATTTAAGTAGGAAAGAGATCAAGCTGAACTTCCTCCTAGATTTAGCATAATAAACTACATATAAGTATTAAATCAAGTTATGGAGAAAGGGTAATTATTAATTAATGTGAACTTCCACTATGAAGAAGCTTTCGAATCGGTCTCTTTGACTCTAATACTTAAACTATTTGAACATTGAAGTATTAAAAGTGCATACATTAAATTACTACGAACATGGCCTTAAACTACCTGAAAGGTTAGAGCGCTTACTATTTATACCTTTGGTCACGGGTTAAAACTCCAAGCGGTCGATTGAAGGTTGTGCTTCCCAGTCTAATTCACTAATATACTGTAGGTCCTGTCCTTCGAACCTCACCAGCTTATTTATAACTCACTCATCATGAAACATTTACTTGACTGCCAATACTGTCATTAGACTATATCAAGAGAGTTAAAAAGTTTAAACTGGATAAGTTTAAGGTAAGGAGATTCACTTTCTCCGAACCTATTTTGAGAAGTACTGGAAGGAGATTGTTCAAAATTAAGCTGAAATGAATTTGGAATAAAAATCATTTGTGAATATCTTATTCACCTGCCATTCGCTGGTAAAATAATCCTATTTGCTTCAAGTGTAGCAGAAATACAAAGCAGATTGGAAATGCTGACTAATCAGAGCTTGAAAATAAGACTTAGAATGAATTTAAGTTAAACAAAAGTAATGTACAATAATCATAGTGAAAATAAAGAAATAAAGGTTAACGGAGAGACAATAGATATAGTTGATGAGTATGTTTACGTAGGCCAGTTCAACACTTCTAATGTCAAGTTGACGGATGAAATAAATGAGAAGAAAAAGAAAAGAAAGTAGGGAAATCCTTTGAAAGCGAGTAGAAACCAGAGAAACCAGTTGAAAATGATGTGCCAGCTCATGAAATTTGTTCAAGTCTATATTTAGGTAAATCCCTTGACGATTTACAGATGTTTATTTGTGCAGACCCCGTCAACCGAAAGATTGATGAAAGTGGCGCCATGATTGTTTTGGCAAGCAGAAGAATGCAAGCAGACGTAGTGGCTATGCATATTACACGAAAAAATTTGGACCATATAAGTCAAATACGAAAAAGTAACGAGTTTAAAGATGAAGGGGATTACTTTTTATCACAGTTCGATAACAAAAAAAATTATGACTGCGTCTGACCAAGTGGAGCTCTTGAGACAAAGCTTGTCGTACAGATATAAGCAACAACAGAAGAAGGATAAAATAATGGTGAATCTAGAGATAGATGAGTACGTAGTAGAAAACCCCATGTTGAGGCGATGGATAACATCATACCGTGCTTTTGAGTGCAGCGGATAATAGATCCTACACTTTATATTGTGATACATGTATATATAGAATATAGACGCGAGGCGCATTATGTTTATAGTGACTGCATTTGAGTTTATGACTTTTGTTTTTATTCCTTTTTCTTTATTGTTTTCGCCTTGTTTCAAATTTATTAATATTTTAATTTAATTACATGAACATGTGAAATTGGAGCCACGTGCGATCACCGTATGTAACGGGGTTACAAATTATCATATGGGACCTCTATTGTGCAGTGTATGGACTGGCCTAAGTGTTGGTTTGAAGAACGTTTCTCTTCTTAGTAAGGAACGAAACTCCGAGTTGGTTGTCTCTTGAATCTTGTAATTTCTTCTTGCCTAATTTGCCCTAGTGTCCCGGTTTGCCGTTGCGTTACAGTGTGTCATAGGGGACTCTCGTCTATCAGGTCTGAAGGTCACACGTTTTCTCGTATGGCGGTGGACATATTGTCATCGTTCTCTCTCTTGTGGCGGTGGATATATCATCGTCCTTCTCTCTTGTGGTGGTGGATATATTGTAATCTTGGATTACGTATGTGAAGTCACTCCATTACACGACTAGGAATAGCATTTGACCCGCTCGCTCTGATTCAAATATGGCGTTACAGCAACTGCTGCAACACATCAGCGCAGCATGCAATCCCAGAATGATTTACAGCATCCCGGGGAAGGCACGGTAAAGACCAGGTCAAGGCTCTTTCCGATGGCTCATGTAGAGTCACTTCAAGGGGACAATTTTAACTGGTCATATCCAAATCACAGGGTTGACGTTCCATTCAAAGTTGTTGTCTCAGACCACCCGTTCACGCCTTCTAAAATGAAGAAAGATAAGTTCTTAATAGAACTAATGGAATTGAGATGACAAAAACGGGTATTCTTTATCGAACTATGATATTTGCAACATCCTAAGCTAACCTGAAGTCACCTATCAAGGCCGACGTTGAGTTTATCAAATGAAACGTGGTAATTTCTAATCAAATTCCGATTTTACATCAAAAATTAAGAAACGTTTGTTTGTAACGTTTTTATAACAAACGCTTCCAATGCCTTTTGAAATGATTTCCAAAGAGTGTCGGAAAGATACACTGTAACTGCTGAGAGACCACACGTACACCCATTTTAGAATGAAAGGAATAGCTTTTATTTAATATAAGAAAAAATCAAATGATTAAGAGTCCTTCGTACGAACGCTACCTGCATGCGTGTGAGTTTTCATATTTTTGAAGATACTGAACAAATGACAACCAATAATGAAATTTTGTAGAGAGGCCCTAATAATACAAGTGAATGTGTATCTGAGATTTTTGCATTGTTTATTTTAGTTGAGAAATTAGAATTGCAGCAATTGCGTAGGCGTTATACATCATCAAGTACTGGATTTCTAATTCTCAGCTAACATAAATTATGTCAAAATGTCAGATAGTTCATTTCATACACATTTACAAGTATTATTAGGGCCGCTTTTCAAAATTTCATTATTGGTTATAATTTGCAGGGCTGGATTTATACGTCTAGGCGCCCTAGGATTATGACTTCCATCACCCCCGCCCCTTCATCCTCAACGATTCCGCCCATTTCCCCTTCCATCCCTCACATTATGACAAATGACCCTCCTCCGTCTTCTAGCCATTAATTTAATAACGATATAATAATTGTTTAACTCATGGTAATGTGGTTATTTACAAAATACGTTTCAATAATGTTATAACAATAAAATAATTTCATTAAATACAATGAGCAATTTTAATTAAATTACTGTAGACTACTTGTTGAAAATATGTGGCTAACACTGAACAATAAAGTAATACAAACTATTTCTCAATTTTATTACTTACCATATTGTTATTACATTTCGTTCGCGACTTTTATGTACGTAGCTTTAAGAAGAATCTTAGCTTCAGCCATTTTCGGATTCTACTTTTTCTAACATCAGAAATAGCACATTGCAGTTTCGTGATAGATTTACAGTTTTAACAATTACAAACTCTAAAATTTTCTAAATATCTTTATAAATTAAAAAGAACGTTGTTGTAATTGGGATCATAGGAGTTCACATTATGTACACTTCGTTTTCAGATCACTTTTGGTACATTTGCCAATTTTAACTGAACTTTTTGTGCATAAATTGTCTATCAGTACAACCAGAAGTGCATATATTATGCACTAAAAACCTGCTAAAACTGGAACATATTTTGAACTTTATGTGTACTTTAGGTGCACTTTGATTTTCAGTTGCTTAAAGAGCGAAATTTAATGGTTTAATTAGAAATTCTGTAAGTCAACGAGAAGTGGGGTATTGTTGCTTCACCTAAAGAGAGCAATCCAGGTTTATTTTCAAACTCAAACTGTGTTTCAAAATATTCTTATAATTTATAACATTATAAAATATTTGGCTTTTCCATGTTCTTGTTTAGATCTACAGTAACATCCTCTCGGACATAAAACATGTTTCTTCACGAATTAAAACCAAACACTACTTTAACTATATTTCCTATTTCTAGGCTATTGTGGTAACTCGGTACGATTAAGTATGAGGATGATCCATTGCACTGAAAGGGTGTTTTCGAAGACAGCTTTTCATGGAGTAAAGGAATTTGCAAGGAAAGATGAATGTCTACTTCTAAGGTAATAGAAATATTTTAGTTTTAAAATTTTCATCAGAAATTGTTCAACTATTTTGTTTTCTTTATTACTTGTTTACAATTCTATGACTAGTTAATGGCAGTGACTGATATTCTAAAGTAATCACTAAAATATTTATTATCATTAACTGTGGATCAGATTATTTAATTAAATTTATTTCATTTTTTTATCTGTTCATATTTTGTGTAATGTTGCATCTATCGCCTTAACACATGTAAAGTATTAGGAGTTATGTTTCTCTGCCACTACGAAGTATCGACAAAGAGTTGAAACGGAAAAAGGTCTAGCTCTACACTACTTGTATTATTCCGACGTGTCCTTGGTAGAATTTAGAATAAATTATTTCAAAATAGTAGGGTTGAAGAGAGTGTGTACCGTATGCACTGAGAGTTTGTAGCGTATGAACTTCCCTAGTAAACATTCATAGAAAATGTATATATATCAGATATTGCTCTTTCAAAGCAATATTATAATAACATTTTATATTGAATATTGTACTGCTAAGCGAACTAAATTTTGGAGAGTTTACCAGTTTGCTTAAGAACTTAATAATAATTCATTCATTCATACATTTTACTCAGATATCGGTATCAAGATGCATACTTCCAATGCTAAAATAATGTTATTAAATCACTCCTATAGACATTACTTATTTTTGTAGTGCGTTTACTTGAAGGACTAGTAGTTTTTAATAAGGTCAAGTATAGTTCTAGAAGATTATAAGATGTGTTCAATATAAATCTGCACAAACTGCTAGAGGCCAGCACCTATCGCACGTAATACATGAACAGCCAGCAGATCGGTCAGGACGATGAGTTAGTAGTGCATTAACTCAAGTTGTGTTATAGTGACCCGGTTTTACGGTGACGATGGCCTCGAAGCAAGACCTATTGCGGGAACGCTTGTACGTACAAGTACAAGTTCTATGGGACGCATAAAGCAAGGGGAAAATGTACACAATCATTTTGCAGCCGAAGGAGTGCCGCGTAGAACAATCTACGACATCATTAAAAGATGTGAGAATGGGAGCAAGTGGAAAAGGCAGTCGGGAATTGGACGACCAGCTCGTATTTTCAGGAAGTCGAAGGTGCAACAGCTGAAGAGGACACTCCAGAACAACGATGGTGATTCAATGCGTATGGAGGGGCAAAAATTCAAATGTTGTGCGTCCATGATCCAGTATATAGTGCATAAGGAAACTGACATCCAATATAAGAAAAAAAAACATCCCCAAGCGCACTTAACAACAAAAATGCATGGTTCAAACCAAGTGTGGCCACTTCCTGTGAAAATTTCGTGATCGTGATTTCAATTTGGATGATGAAATATACCTGAAATTGTCCCATTCTTCCATTAACGGAAATGATGGGTTCTATACATCTGACCCTTCTACAGCTCCAGCTAGTGTTAAATTTTCCACCAAGAAGAAATTTAAAACAAAAGTGCTTGTGTGGATTGCCATGGGTCCGAAAGGTTTGAGCCAACCGTTGTTGCGCTTATCTGGATTTGCTTTCAACGTCCAGACCTAGCTGGAGGAGTGCATTAGGAAGACACTAACACCCTACATATGTGCAAACAAGGGTCATATGTGTTCTGGCTCGATCTAGGATCTGCGCATTACGCCAAAGTTGTGTGTAAACATCTCAAGCAGGAAAATATTAAATTTGTCCAGAAACAAGTTAACCCTGCTAATGTGCCATAAATTCGACCCATCGAAAACTTCTGGGCAATTTTGAAGGATGGTGTTTATACTAAGGGCTGGCACGCAACAAACCCGGATCAGCTCATTCGACGGATCCGGTACTGTCTGCAGAACATCGAACCAATTGTTATACAACACCTTGCCAGCTCCACCAGATGTCGTACCGACAAAGTGCTCCGTGAGGGAGTTATTGAAAATCCGTTAGTGCTACGATACTGTTCTCTGTGCTCTGATTTCGCATCTGTGTCACCTTGGCACTTTTTTCTGTCTGGCTTTAGAAATATAAGTGTTAATTTAACTTGTGCGGATTTTTATTGAACACCTCTTACTTCATTTTGCCATCACACTTTAAGGAGAAAAATTATTATTTCTCTTTTTTTCTTACATAACTTAAGTTTACTGGCGTTTTATGCAAGAAAGGCAGACGCATAGAAATTAATTTTCTACTATTCCAATATTTTCAGTTTTCATTTGCAGTATTTTGTTTTCATTTTTGACTTAAAATTGGTACTATGGAACATTATTTAATACAGAATAAGACTTATTTTATTCAATTCAATAACATTTTTAAGGTTCCTATATTGTCAACATCGATTTTTCACAAGATGGAACTTCGTAGAAGTCCCTACCCTTCTTGGACCCAACCTTTCATTTATATTCCCACTGCTCGGAAGTGATCTTTCTCTTTATTTAGTTGTCTCCTGTTTTCCGCATTTAAAAACAATTTTGAAATATTTTCCCTCTCTTTTCCAGTAAGCCAATACTTTTTTTGATTTATTAAAAATAATGACTAAGGACAAAGCAGAGATCAAATGCTATTTTTCTTACCTTACTAATCAATATTAAATATTCGTGATGTTCTTGCTTTAATGCCAGTGTTTGACCCTACACACTGAAGTTTTACAAGTTTTTCCTAACCCACACCAAGTAAATGCAGGGATAGAACCCTCAACTTAAGACCTGGCCGACTTCTTCAGGCACCTTTCCCTGCAGTCTCCCGTCCTGGGTCATAGATGCTTAAGGTCAGTAAATAAATACTATTTAATTCCACTTGTCGTATACTAATTTTTAACAACCTGTACCATTTTTCCTTGTACTTTGAACTACAAGCATCAAAAAACATGCATCTATCTACTTACTTTCGAAGACTGTTATTCGTTCGTAATCAGAATCACACTGAGAGGGAAGAGGTGAGACACTCTCACTGGCCACTAAAGAAACAGTTGATAGTTCTGTAAGCAGTATTATAACCGCTTTTTATTTTTATGTGAGTTACTGGAATTCATCGTCATCTCCACAAAAAGGAACACTCGATTTACCACCATGATTTCAAATACTAAATGTATAATGTCTTTAAATATCACTGTAAACAAATTCTACCATTTCTGAAAACATATAATTTACAACAACATTCACCATCCTCCGTATACTGACTGTGACAATCCCTCTCCCGGATCGTAAGACACAATACATGGTCGCGATTGTATCCGAAAGACTCAGGAAGATAAATAATTGTTGCACGGCACATATCAATGCTTGAGCGAAAGCTGGAGCTATAAATGAATGTCCAACCATTATTTGCAGTTGTGACATAATTTACATTCTGTTGTAAACTTCAACTCTCTTGAAAACTATTGTCTACAGTTAGTCTAAAGTTGGCTCAGTTTTGTCGGGACAATCAACTATTACATCTTCCCACCATAATATGCAGTTAGGCGAAACGTTTGTGCTGATAGGGTGATGCGCTTACGGTTACTAGTTAGTAGCAGAACCTACTCGTGGTATATAGCACATTTGGAGTCAGTTCTTTCTACCAGGAAACGATAAAGAGTAAGCTATGATAGGGTGCCAGTTTAATACATGAAACGACATTTTTTTAATGTTGAAACAAGGTGCGAGACGCGAGAAATACTTGCGCAAGAGTTTTTCCTCGTATGAGTCACTCTCGCTCTCTCGACTCGCTTCTCGCATTATTCACTCTAGCCTCACAGTGAAACACGACTGTTTAACTTAGATATTTCAACATCTCTCTCCAAGTTCAATGAATTCATTCGTCTTGTGTACTGAAACATTGAGCATAGATAAATTACCATTTCATTTGAGTTTCAATTTAGTTTCTAAGGCCTTCAGGCAACTTTGGCTCAGTTCGGGTGGATGATGTTGATAATAATTTGTGGAATGAAAAAAGTGGGAGGGAACGGAGGAACCTCAAGAAAACCTACGCACGCGTTGTTTGTCCACCACAAAACCCACATTGCATGAGCAGGGATCGAACCGACGACCACTAGTACCAGAGGTGAGCGCACTACCAATTAATTCACTATGGTCCAATAATTACAATTTCATGTAAGGTGTTTAGACAAAATAAACCTAAATCCGTCACTAGCTTCTTATTTTCTACGCGCATCTAAATATGTGAGACAGGAAAATTGGGTGTAGTCCACGGGCGCACAGATCTTATCTTCGTTCCATCTGCCAATCATTTCAACTACCACGAGCGCACAAGATTTTGTCAAGTTTTCGGTCTTTTAATGTAAATTAGTTTATAAGACTAATATAAATTAGTCTTTTAAAACTATTAGTCCAAAGAACTGGTATAAATTCAATTTTAAACATGTTTCTACAGAATAAATTAGAACGAAATTGAAATATTTTTACTAATTATGCTCATACTTAAATCAATCACAGTCATTTCTGCTTATTTTGGAGTCTATTGCTTTTTAATTTATTTTAATCTTTCCATGACAGTTGCGTACCTGTTGATTTAAGACGTAAATCAAATGAGATAAAACTTCAGCTCTGTCAATTTATTATAATTCGTGAATATACTTTACACGTAGGCAGTGTTCGATTTCTTATAAATTACGAAGGGGGATCCTAAAACTAGTGGTTACTGGTAAGTTTCATCGTACTTCCTATTTGGGTATAGATACAAAGATTTTGATCCTGGTGAGATAATATTCACCATCAACAACCGGAGATCAAATCCTCACACACCAGAGAAAATTCCCGACATCTCCCCCACCAAATCGAACACTGCATGTAGGTTACATTGTTCTTCACTTTCTACCGCAGAATCGATAATCAAATGCCTTGAGAAAGTAAAGCAGAGCACTTGTATTCGTGCCGGAACACTGGTACTTTTCTTGCTGAAGAAAACTGAATTTCTATCTCTATATACTTTCCATTCGGGAATTATTATGTTGGCTCATGTTTACGGAGGCGATCTTAGTTTGGTTTTCATTATATTGCGCCTAGGATTATAAAATTGTCCATTGTAATGGCGACAAAAATATTCGCCTCCTTTGTGGTTTGCAAAGCGTTATCCGCCCACATGCTATTGCAAATAATACTAATACACAATACTGAGAATAACTAAGAGCAAGAATACAATAGTTTATAAATATTATCCACAAATGTAAAACAAACCACCATAATGCTCATTCTCACCATTCAGTGGCACTGTAATACGGCCTTATGTCAATTATTATTTATAACAAAGGAATTAATCTTGAAAGTACAGTTAGTGTATTAATATTAAATTCCTAAAAAAAAATGTGACATTCATCTAGATGAGAACGACTTAGTTAACTCTGCAACAAATTAGTCTGTTTTTGTTCATTGATGAACTAACTTAGCTCTTGTGCGCTTACGATATTAGTACAGCAATAATAATAATAATATAGTCCTTACCTTCAAGTAAATTCTTCTTTGGTTGTACGAAACCTGTGACACTTATATCCATTTGGTAAAATTATGAAAGGAATTCCCTTCATAGAATACGTAAATTGTGCATGCATTTCAATACCGATGTATTATGTTGCTTCCATAAATTACTTCCTCAGAATAAAAATAATATTTTGAGTATTATTATTACGCAAATTTTGTTTATTTCTTAAGCTAAACTTTATAGCCAATCAGCGGAATTGTAAAATAAAGGGGAGAGGAAAGGCTGCAAACTTGGCAACATCTTGTGCACTCGTGGTAGTTGAAATGGTTGACAGGTTGAACAAAGATAAGTTTGCAGCCAATTCTATGCGCTCGTGAACTTCACTGGGAAAATCAGACATGCCACATCTTCATCAAAACATTCAAGACATTTCATACAATTATAATAACCTTAGTTAAGGTAGTATTCTATATTAATATCATTGTACGAATTGTATGCATAAGAATTAGAGCGAAACATTTCTTGTAGAAAGTTTGGCAATATTATGCATAATTCACACAATGTGAGTTTTCAATGTCCTGAAAACATCCTGTTATGTACTACGTATCTTTTGGTTTCTAGTCATTTTGAAACTCGAAAACTAACAGTTAAATCCAGTAAACGTTTTGTCAACAACTTCCAGAGTACAAGAGTTTCTGTACATTAATATCTTGGTTTCTTCTAATAGGTTGATGTGGATCACTCTCTTTATCATTGGATTAACTATGACCTACATGCTTATTCTCAAATCCTGGCAAAAGTTTCAAGAGAACCCAGTTGTAGTTACCATTCAAAGAAATTTTAATGAATGGAGAATCCCTAAACCAGTTCCGATCGTCTGTCCTCCGAATGTTCTTACCAGGACTTTGAACAAGGTTCTCAAAGAGTAAGTATATATTTAGCAAGATTTTTTTCAGATCTACCTGCACGGCTTGCCAGCCAAATTGGCAACATATTGGAAACACTTCCGGTAAGAATAGCCCACTCTCGCGTATCTTGAACTGTAACTAAGAGCGAGAAGCGCTTGATCTGGTAGCTACAGTTTGGTCTTGTGATCAGTTTGTCTAGAAGCTGATCCAAAGCTACCGCGTTCGTACTCGTGCGTCGACTTTTTACATATTTTTTTTTAAGGAAATTAAAGTTTTTTTCGTTTTATATGTAAATACACAAAAGGAAATATAATAAAATTTGTGATTTATAATTTTAAAAGAGGCCATTAAAAACTAAGATGTATATAAACCCACCAGGGCAGGATGCACACCGAGCGATAGCAACGGGGGAGGGTGCGTCCGAAGGGAGTTGGGCGGCGTCAGCCGCGGGGGGCGCAGCCCCCGGTTAGCGGTGGGCATGCGCAGAAGTACTGTTTACGCAAAAGTTCTGTGCCGTACCGGAAGTGTTTCTAAGTGGGCTCTCCGCAGCCGGTTGACTCTGAAGCCAGTTCTGAAAAAAAAAAGAATCTTCCATATATTTAAGTGATATTTCAAATACATTTGGAGTCCCCCAGGGAAAGAACGTACTTTGTCCATTTTGGTCAAATTGCGATAAGAGTGTCGTCATCTGCTTGCTCTTTGAATGGCATTTTTTTAAAACAAATTATCATGCATGAACAGAATATGTATAGTATAGTCCGCCTACTACAACCAAATCTTTATTTGATGTACAGTTATATGTAATGCTGATTATGGGACTTAAAACGCAAGAAAATGGACGAATTTCGTTCTTCTACTGTGACCTTCATTTGATTATTGTCTTTTCTTTCGATTTTTTTTTTAGAATGAAGAGCAATCATAACTTTTAAACAAGTACATCTGAATTATCCATCTGAAAATTTTATGATGCATGTTATTCGTTTGGTATTTTTGGTTATGCCAATTTAAAAAATAGAACCCTTAAGGATTAATTAGAATAAATTGTTTCACTTGTTTGACTATATTGACTATAGTTCTCCTTGGCTATATTGACAACTTACCACAGTTTCCTTAACGATCTTCAGGTGAATGCTGCTATGGTACCAAAAGATTGCTCATGCTTACAACTTTGCCGTTTCATAGTCTTGTAAGACTGTCGGCCGAGAAGATTACTTCTCAGACACGTAAGAGTTTTAGGACAATACAATTCGGATTTACAAAAAAAAAATAAAAAAAAAATGATACATCTGAGTGCAACAAGTGCCGCGGAATCTATTTTCATAACATGTTACAAAGTGCTGAGTAATATCCTGCTAACGTGCCTAAGCGTTTATGTAGATGAAATAATTGAAGATCACCGATGTGTATTTAAGAAAAAATATTTTTTAGGATGGACAAGATTTTCGTCTAGGGACATATACTAGAGAATAAATCACTACAAGGAGACGGTTCACCATTTTTTCATATATTTTATAAAACGATACGATTCTATCAAAATGGGAAAACTTTGCAATATCCTGGTACGATTTGGAATTCCGAACAAATTGGTTAAGGTAGTTAGGATGTTTCTCGGCGATCTCTTAAGCACAATACATATATTTAATAATATGTCAGACACGCAGCGGATTGAAACAAGGTAATGCCTTGTTACAACTAGTCTTTAACTTTGAGTTAAAATATGATTATAAAAATAAAAAAAGGACACACAGGGATTAACAATGAATGGTTTGAGTCAATTGTTCATATGCACAACTGATGTACTACAGAGGTACTACAAAATAACACCGATGCCTTGGGAGAAGCTTCCGACCACATAGGTCTACAGGTTAACATAGAAGGAACAAAATACAGAATATCAAGCTGAAACACAAAGGATGAAGGAAATATAAACATAATAATTGAATCGTATATCTTTTAAGTTCAAGAGTATAAGTTTAAAAAAAAATGGAAAATAATAAAGTAAGGTAAATTATTTCATGGTTAGCGTATTCGATGATTCAAAAGAACTTCTTCGTCATAAGATAGAATATGGAACAATATGTGAAAATGTCATTGATCAGCGAAAGCTGAATATTGATGCATTTTTTATAATCAAGAAAAGGTACAGAAGTCATATCAACTTCCATTTATTTGCATTCGTTAATGATTCTAAATTAACATAATTTTGACTGCGTACATTATCAATTGAAGAGTAAGAGGGAAAACCTAATAAGTCCAAAATTACAGATTTTCGGATTTTTATGTCCTTTTGTAGTTTACCTAGTGTAGTTTAGATGGCAACACTGAATTGGACAACATCCTGATATGTCCAGAGATATTTCAATATGTTAAAAACGAATATAGGGGGGAAACCTTAGAAGTTTATGCAAAACAGGGGAATATTCGGACAAGTCCAAGGAATTAAAGGAAGGGAACTACAGTTTCATGTGGGCTCCAAACTACTCGTGTCCCCACATGGAATCGAACACGGTACCTCTCAATTAAAAGGCAGTGGGTGTTAACACCCACACACGGGTGCCACTCATATAAGCGGAGATTTCAAATAATGACAAATAGCAGAAGGTTTTAAATTACGCAATACCTCATCCATTTGTCAGATTCTTCTTCTGTACATTTTTTTATTGATGTTAAATAATGAGTGTCTTCATATCCCTTCAACAAATCTATATAACTTAAATAGTAGCGTTTCTCCTTATTATACTTTGGGAGTCTTGGAACTTTCGAATTAGTTCCCTGGAAAAATGGAATATGGAGTTATCCTGCCGGCCGAATGGGCGAGTGGTATGCGGCGGTAGGCTATCGGCTCGAAGGTGACGGGCTCGAGTCCCGGTGGGTGTGGATTTTAACAGCTAAATGCGAATCGTAACGGGCCGAAGTTCAACCGTTTTTTCTACAGTATAGTGCGCACAGCGTAGGATGACAGTTTGTTTACAAGCAATATTGCAGATGCGAGTTTCAAACAATCAGTCTTCTTTTTCGCCTGGCCATTGGATTTCACAACGCGTGGTTGGAGTAACTCTATGGATATGTATTTACAAAAACAAACCAGCAAAGGCTCAGTGGCTTGCGTTGTTGTCATTGTAAGCAACAAATAGCCACAGCACGGGTTAAAAACAAATTGATTGACCCTCAATGCGAGTCTGAAAGGAGACAGAGCAGACGAAAAATTTCTCGATAACTCATAAAACTGATACACCAACGTTTCTTTCGTATGAGGTGAAAATGTTGCAAACCGTGTATATGAAACATTGTTCTAAATTGTCATTGTGTACGTAAGAGAGTCTTGAACGTAACTTCTCCTTTTTGTATTAATCGTGCAGGGTTTTCTTCATCTTTCTGTGGTGATATTATTTGTTTCTGGGTGTGTGTGGATATTTTATAAACTTCTCGAGGTGCGTGAAGACCGTTCTTTTACACCTTTAGAACTTTAGGAGGGTATTTTCCGTTCTCTGAACAAGGTAATATAGCTCCGCTCACCCCTTTAAAGAAGCACTGAAGATGTTATTAATGTTCTAAACAAGATTGTGAATTGCTAAAGGCGGGACTTATAGCTTTTGTTACAATAGAGTTTAGAATAAATAGAGTTACAATAGACACCAGGAATTTGAACCCGGACCAACACGCACGAAAGCAAGCATGCTAACCATTCAGCACAAGCATAGACCCAAAACAACTTATGCGATAGTATGAGATAATAAACTGACTTTTTAAAATGTCGGAAAGATCGATAATGGTGACTTGTTTTCACTATGAACGCTTTCTCTCTAAATGGGTGTATTATTTATAATTTCGTCCTTTTTATCGAAAGAAAAGGAATTGAATTTTTATGGCCTTTAGGTATCTAAGACTCAGGCCGGGAAAGGGGAGGGTAGACGATGGGGCAGGTGTTTATGTTAAAGTTGATATCCCGGCAATTGCCTGATGTGATTAAGTAAAAACCCTGGAAACCCCCAGTTAGGATGGTGGGCCGCTGGGATTGAACCCATGACCTCCCGAATCTTGCGCCTACGCTCTACCACTGAGCTACGGCGACTCGGTGTTGAAAGACAAGGAGAAATGAGGCGAAGTTGATAGCAGCTTGAAAGAAAACTTACAGTATAATCAACATAAACCTCATTACATTACAAGAAAAGGAAGGCCTGTTGACGTGATCACTTGTGAAAATATAATATTATGTACTATGTATTTTAGTTATTAAAATTCCTTTTAGTTATTACGTTCATTAGATAAACATAATATATAGATTATTGATTCAAATTAATGTTAAATGAAACCCACACGTTAAATGCCCGATTATCCAGCAAATGACGGAGCAGTTGACATAACCGAGAAAAGCTGTTGATCGATTTCTTTTTTTAAGGTCTTTAGGCAACTTTGGGGCAAGCCAAACGAAGGATGAGAGAATTGGTGGAATGATGAAAGTGGGTTGAAACGGGAGAACCCCGAGAAAACCCACATGCACAATGTTGGTCCACAACAAAAACTACATGGTATAAGCCAGGATTGAACGAAAGACACCAAGCGCCAGAAATCAAAGCTCTATAACTGAATTACGGCAGCCCCCGGGCCAATGTTGCTCAACATTGTTTCCACACAGCATTAATATATCACAACTTCTCTTCAACGTAAGACTATTTTCTGAACAGTGAAATCAGATTCTTTAAACTTACAGCGTACCACAGATTAACGTGTACCATAAACCTATCTAATTCCCAATCTGTTACTGCTATCCGTGTTTTGATCTGTGTCAAATTAAGTGAGTTGGAACCACTGCGCCAGCGAAAGGACTGTTGTACAAAGTTCAGTGAGAGACAGAGGCGGAGAGTTGGTGGGCAGGTTTGCTGACTGAAATGTATTACCAAAACATTCTTTCATCCTATCTTGCGCAAGCTATACTCTTCAATTGGATTCTTCTAAAGTTAATAACACTCATTTATCAATGAAACAAAAATTACAGCGAGCCTAGCCATTTTCCGGATTTTCGTTGTTCACAGGGTACTTTAAAATCTGCTCATAGTATTATAAGTACTTGTCGGGCACAATTTTACCAAATCCTCAATGTTATCGCATTTGATGGAAACTTTTCCAGGTGGATAAGCTCATGTCAATGAATGAGTTCTTGACTGATACTCTTCTGAAAGATTTCAGGATGACTATAAAGCTTAAGGAAATTGATTTATTCGTTTCATTTTAACGCTAATAGTTCACCTATAACTGTATTTTCTAAAATACTGCAAAACTGCAAATAACCACGTTGCGGACTGATGCCATTTTAAAATATATGATTAAATTATTAAAGAGATAATAGAGCTAGTAATGTATTTTAATATTTTAGTTGATATGTAACAAGCAAAAACGAGGTCGTAGAAGGAATACAAAAATCGTTTAGCATCGATCAACTCATGTTTCTATTTAGTCCAGAAACCCTTTAGCTACTAATGTCAAGAATGTTAAAATTAAAAGCATATACACAGTAAAAAATAGCTGTGTTAATTCAACACAATGCGGTGTCCCAGCGTGACTACCACTTTTTGTGTGTTAAATCATCACAACACACGGTGTTGATTTCGGTATTGGGAGAAAAAAAAGTTACGGCTGCAGTGAGATTTGAACATGGGTTGCTCAGTAAGAAGGCGAACGTTTTACCGACTTCGCTAAATCGTCAGACGGAAAGTACATTATATTTAAACAATATAGACGTTAAAAATATGTTGCTGAACCCTGAACACAAACAAAGTTACTCTCACGACGTCTGAAAGTCACTTTTCCATTGGTCAATTAGGAATCACAATCCCCATTTATTGAGAATATGTTCCATTTCTATGAAAGCAAGAGCAGTATTTGACATATTGTTACGAGAAGTAAGCAGTAATGCTACTCAAGTGTTTGGCTGTCGCCATCTTGCTTGCTTTCATAGAAATAGAATATTCTCAATGAATGGGAATTTTGGTTCTCAATTAACAAATAGGAAGTGATTTAACCATGGGATAAGTCATGCAAGTAACTTAGTTTGTTTTGGGGGTTTATTAACATATATTTGATCCCATACACTGTTTAAATCTATAGTGTAGTCGTTTAATTCAAATGTTGTTCACTAAATATCGTTCGTATCTCTTGACTTTTCTGTCTGACGATTTAGCCAAGTCAGTTAGACGCTCGACTTCTAACTAAGCAACCCATGTTCAAATCTCTTTGCAGCCGTAACTTTTTTTATTCACAGTACAGAAATCAACACCGTGTGTTGTGTTGATTTAACACACAAAAGTGGTAGTCACGCTGGGACACCGCATTGTGTTGAGTTAACACAGGTATCATTTGTAGTGTAGAGCGGTATTTTGCCGGCAGTATTTTGTAATCTGAAACTTTGGAGTGCGACCTTTGCAAATAACGTGAATTGCATGTGTTTGAAAATAAGGTAATGGGATAGATATACAGGGCGAAATGGCACAAAATGGCCGGAAAGTGGAGGAAACTGCATAATGAAGAACTGCACAGACTATATGTTCTATCTAATTTCATAATAATAATGAAATCATGATGACTGTGATGGGTAGGACATGTATCTTGGATGGAAAAAAAAGATTGCATTTTATCGCGGTTGATAAACCGGAGGGATTTTTATGAAATTTGGACAGATATAGCAGGAGTTAAAGAACTGTACCGACATTGAGTAAAAGTATATTCCAAAATGAAGTTTGGCCCGCTAAGCCAGCCTCCGAATATACCAGAAATATTATTTTTCACTAAAAATCGCCGACCTAGTACAACACCGCTCTCGTTTTAAATGCAGATAGAGAAACCAGCACTGTTGTGGAATGTAACAATATCACCTTCTTACATTGCATCAATAACTTTATATTTAGTGTTGTTTCAGGTTAATGTCATTCTAAAATGAGATTAGATTATGCCCCGTAACACACTTTTTTCACAGAAGAAAAAATGATAAATTCTACTTTACCATCTTATATTAAAAGCGAAAATTTATCTTATTCTTTTGTCTTATAAATACTTAGGCATTCTTCTCAGTACTGGCGTTTTTCTAAAGAGTTTTACACGCTAAGACGGACTTGTCACAAAGCTGTACAAGGATTATTTTGTGCTTTCTTAAATTGTGAAATTTTACGTATTTCTGCCTAATTTCCTTGTATTCGCAAGTAATTGTCGTCTATTATTAGCACATGCGTATTTTGAAGGAGCTTTATAGTGGGACAAGAATATAGTTGCAGAAATTCTTACACTATTATGGATACACCAATAAACTTGTTTCTCCCACCTTCTTAGCGAGCGAGAAGTGGTAGATTATTTACTACAACCTTATAATAGTCTGGAAGCTAGTAAATAGGGCTAATATACATAGGTATATATAGATCCAGACATATAAATAGTCCAGTAATTTGTTAATAAAGCTATGGTTTCGTTTTTTCTCTTTTGCAGACTGTTTGGTGATTTTGATAAGAGGAAGAAACAGTACTTTAAGGATTTTGTCAGGGACGTTGCCCACCTAAGTGAAGCTACGATGGAAAAATTCATTCACTATGAAAACGATGAAATTGTTGCAACAAGGAACTTAACAGAAATACAACACAAGGTACGTAAAAACAACACAGAAAGGATGTTGTGAACCTTCTAATCTTTACCGCAAAATAAAACGGTTTATTGAAAATAATGGAACACTCTTCTAAGCGCTAAACTAGTAATTCATTCATAATTATTAGAATTAGTTTTATTATTATTCTTTACTACATTTCAATTGATATTTAGTTTATAGCAAAGTAAAAACGTATACCAAGTATATATATCTACATTACATTAGTACTTTTAGTAGCATTTCTCCGTGGCAGGAATGCACGAGAATTCCACACAGAGTTACGGGAAGTACTAGGTGAGCGTACCCTACCCTATCGAACAGTGGCAAGATTGATAACGGCTTTCAAACGGGGTAGAGTGTCTACTGCCGATCTGCCCCGCAGTGCACGGAAAGAAATTAGTTTCAACTAAGTCAAGATTTTGCTAGATTAATGACCAAAAGGGTTGCACATAACCTACTGCTTGTTTACCACAAACATTTCGAGACATGAAAGTACCTAATTCTGTAGATCAATGGTAACCCATTGAAAAGGTTTAACAGAAATCAGGGTAAATAACCAATTCGTGGGTAGCCAGTTACCTACACGATTGGTACAAGAAGGAATAAACAAACAACACGGTTAATTTAAACAACATGATTGACCCACTGCTCGGTTATGCTAACCGTTTAATGTGCAGGTAAATTTAACCTTCTGAGAATTAGTTATTTTTTAACCTTGATTAGGGTTAGCTGAACCGAGTTTCGTCTATTCGAGATGACGGTCATTGAACTCTGAGGGGCTTCCACATGGAAGTTTTGTACCAACACCAAAACGCTAAGGTGAAGCTTAGGAGGTAACCTAGCAACCCTAAATCTGGGAATGTAGTGTTATATAAATTATTATTAATATTCTCTTAATGAGAAAGTGCAATATGCAACATTGAGATTCGTATAATGAATGTCACAGTATATCGCTGAAATACACTTATTATCGACCGTATGCTTCAGGTGTTCGTTGCAGTAGGCGTTAGAACTTCGGACTACTATACAAGAGGTCCGCGGTTCAATCCCAGCCCGACGCGCAATTTTTCTCTTTTTCCAAGATAACTACGTATAATAAGCTACATGTAGTGTAAATCATAACAATAACTTGCTTCCAGACGATTTTACCACAAAAAGTTTTACAAATTTTCGTTGGGATGGGTTAAAGTAACTGAATACTGTTGTTTATCATAACCCTTCAAAATAACCTACGTAGAGGGTTAGATCAACCCACTGGATCTAACCTTTTTCGCTGGTTTGCTGTAATCTTGTACTTATTAGGCTCTATATTTAGAAACTCACTCTGTTACATTAACCCATTTTGGGTTGCTAGTAACTTTTATTTCTTTCCTTGTGGGCGTCTTGTTCACCGCGAAGCCGCTATCCACCTCGCCACTGTTCGATATTGTAGGGCATGCGCACCTAGTGCTTCCCGTGACTCAGTGTGGCATACTCATGCATTCCCGGCGCGGAGATATGCTACTTTCAAATACGTTGTTCACTCTTCATGGCCTCCATTCCGGACCACTGTCGCTCACTTACTGAACTTAGGGGCGTGCTCAGACATGCAACTCTACTCACATACACCATCTGGTGGGGCCACTCAATAGTACATGCCATAAGGTTTCCAACGTATCTTCGATTTGTCCTGTTATTCCCCATTCGAAAGAAGAAGAAAAATAGTTGCTATGACTTATGGCTTAACCCTCGTACTTAATTATCAGAAAAGAAACCCTTGCATTTTAGAGAACAGACAGTGTTGTAGGGCGTGAAATTGAAAATTAACTTTAGCATCGCATGAAAGACATCTAAACGGAATACTGCAGGAGCCCCAACTGAACTGATTGTGCAGACTCCCCATAATCTTGATAAAATTGTTTCGGTTGTGCAAATCAAACTGTAGATATTTCATGTTAATCTGGGCAGAGAGTATTATTTTATAATTTTCGGTAATGTTTTCAATTTCGCAAGGTTCATTTGTTGCCAACATATCTAGAATAGATTTATGGTCAGGGAACGGTCCTCAAGAATGAAGTAACCCTAACAAAGCTAGTCCTTCTTTAAGCATTTCTGATGATAGTTTTGAGCAAACAAAAATTATTTGTTTCATGTTTTCGAATAAATTTGTCGGTTATAACATTGTTCACTTCATAATGTAATGTATCCGTGTTGCAACTCAAAAGTGGGCAACTTTTCAACTTCGATCGATCGTACGAATTATTACCTGTCAAGTCATGGGTGCAAACCTCTGTATTTCCGTGGGCAATGTGAGATAGCGCTGACATTGACACTTCGAATTAACTTGGAAGTATTTCCTTTACAGAACAATTTCGAAGAAGAGCCCCTTGTCAGAGGGTAAGATATCTGGTGTCAAGCGCGGAACTATGCCACTTCCATTGCACTGCCTTCTGTCAGTTATTATGTCAATTACATGGTGGGTGATGAATACATTTTCTGAAGACTTGGTCGGCAGACCGCCGCCTATGGTTTGGAGGCCGGTGCTCGATTCCAGCCAATGGAAATTTTGCTCTTATCAACAACAGCATTGGTTTCAATTACTTATGAAAAGTGCTCCTCTCATTGTGTTTCCTTTTCCAATTTTTACTTTTCACACAATTCATTTTTTATATATATAGTGCGGAGAGAGCGAAGGCGGGTTGGGTAAAGTCAGGATAGATATTTCTTTATAAGGAACACATATCAAGTTTAAAAACAAAACCATTGCTTCTAGTCTTATATCTTTTCTTGCATTTCATACGCTTCACGAGCAAAATTACCATCATTACTTAGAGTGCAAGCAGTAAAATGTGTTCTCACTTTTCCAAAGAGTATAACTTCGTCTGTTCTGCAAAGCGCAGGTTGTTCTTTTGAGAAATATATTTTCCTTCTTGTCATTCATTTGATATTGTTGACTTAAAATATTTGTAATTTACTTGTTACGTTCTTTGGAAGTGTACCTTACATAAAAATAGCAAACAATGGAGAAGGAAGGACAAGGAAATCCTTGTTATAACGAGAATATTGGAATATTTTGGAAATAATTATATATTTTGTTTGGAAATGCTCAATGTGTTTATCAACTGCATCAAAGCTTAATAAGAATTTATTTCATTAATTTGATTCTTTATTATCTATTAGTAGAGAAAGTAGAATTTCACGACTCGCGAATTCGCAAAAAAATTTAAACATTCGGTAAATTGCGGGGAGTAGTTAGATGGTTGTTAATACTATGTGAAAATGTAATTTTTAAATCACTAAATACTCTCGCAATTTTGCCATTTTTCTTCAATCCACGAATTCTAAGCACTACTAACGAAATTATATCATCTTCATTGATTCATTCACGAAAATAATGCCTAAACAATCAAAGAAAATATAATTCGTCTTCAAAAACCTATCATCGGATCCGTTGCACAGAAAATGTTAGAATGTAGTACACTTCATCCTCCATTAATGGCAGCAATTTTGCGAACATGGTTTGCCATCTAGCGGGAAAATACTTCTCGGAAAGAGCAAGGCAAGGTTTGAAATGCAGCCTGTGAGATATTATTTCTAAGTTTTCATGTGTGCTGCTTAAGAATCGAACAAATTTGACCATGACAAATGTGGAACGTGTTCAACATATGCCTATGAGAACTAAGCTGAAGTAATAAAAAACTCCTTCATAGTTGTACATATGTTTATTAAAATGTTAATACTTGTTTTTTGCAAATGTGTAAAAATATGTGAACGATATGCATTGTTTAGGTTTTTAGTAGCATGCATTAGTGCAAGATTTATGTCTAAGGTTTTAAATAGCCATTGAATTAAATTATTTATTTTTAGCTGTTCAAGAAATATGCCCTTGATCTAATGAAATTTTACCTTGTATACTCACGATCTTTTAACATTTTGCTCACGAAATCACTCACGAAATTTAAACACCTTTATTCACGAAATTCTACTGTTTCTATCTATTAGTAAACGATGTTGTTGATAAGGAATTTAAAGTTGTATTACCTCTAATTTCAACTAAGCATCATACTGTTATATTTATTTTCCTTCTGGTGAAAGGAATTGAGGAATATCCTTTCAGAATTAAAATTAGTGGTATCAATTCAATACACCATATACATTAGCAAGTTTCAGCTATTCCTTTCTTCCACACTTAGCATTACTTCTGTTATTATATTGTTTGTATTGTATCGCTTACGAGTTTGTCTTTCTCCTTTCTTAAATCAATATAATGCAAACATTGTCTATTTTCAGCAACGAGAATCTGTGAGTCTTCGGTAGTAGTGTTTGTTTCGCAAGAGTGATGTCTACGTTTATTTCTCTTCTACATCTGTATATATTTTTTCAATGTTGTCATACACTTTGCTGGCTAGTAAGTCCCGCATTCCATATTTAAATGCTCTAACTAGGTTATGCTTATTAACTCTTACACAGCATTCTTCTCAGTTCGAACAAGTGTACGTAGTGCAGTCGTGTTCTTCGACTTGAGAAACACAGTCATGTATACTTCAAGTAATGCATCTCCATTATATCAGCTTAACAATGAAAATTGATACAAATTGTTCCATCCTTCAATTCACGAAGTAGTTCTGCTTCTTTAATCATTTATAGGCCTACAACTATGTTGAAATTTGCTTTACGCAACGTCATTACCTCATATCAAGTTTCATTTCAGATGCTTAAAAGTGTATTCCTGAGAACAACTCATTATATAAGTCATCTGTGTCTTTATTTTATTTTGTATAAAATTCTCCCTTCATATAATTTCCTTCTGCTATTAAATATTACATTTGATAACTCTTTCAATAGTGGTGTAAACACTTCAAGGTCCAGGTCAAATTTCTAACAAATAAAGAAATTAAGAAAAACAAATTCTTCACACTTGCCAACATATTACCCGATGTAATTAAAGAGGAAGAAAGACACTAGTCACTGAATTCCATAAATTGACAAGTTTATATATGGTGTAGAAATAATCAGTAAGACTTCTGGCTTATAAACGGTAGGCGATATATTTGACTAGTTGATAGATGACACTAGTGTCAAACATATCGCCGACTTAACAAAATTTTAATACAATAGCCCAGGACCCTCAGATTTTGTCACAGTTCTCTGAAGAAGGAAAGGAAATTATGTGCACAAAGATTAAGATAAATTACTATCCGGACATTTAACTAGTAACTCAGGGCAGTGGTGATATTCAATCCAAGTAACAACCGGTTCTTCTTCTACTTCTAGGTTTTGTTACAGGAAAGATTATTATACAATTATGAAGGCTTTACTATTTAAGCTATTTCCATATGCATTATGTTTTACAGGAACAGAATTAGAATGGAAGAGCCACACAAATTACCATCACTTTGCAAAGAGTATGTTGTCAACTTCTATCGCTGGCTCCTGCTTAAATAAGCGAGATATCTATTAACTGTAATTTAATACTGAATTGAAATCTATGAAAAATGTTATTTTATTTAATCCGAAAGCGAATAAAAACGCTTTAATGTATGTACGTACTTCATACATACACAAACTTACTTAAATACAGAATAAACAATACCGTATCATTACAAATTCAGTTAATTCAAACAGTACCATAGAAGCCTTACCTGTTGTTCTTTCTCGATAAACTAAACGAATAAATATTCAATTCAAATAATTGAAAGATTAACAAAAGCAAGATGCCTTGAATTCTGGAAATTCTTATAAAAAATATTGAACATACATAATGGACACTACAAGTGCAAAGACAATCTATCGATCTTGTTGTTTATCGTATACCTGTAAGACTAGAAACCAGCTGAGGTAAAGCCATTCGTGTTCTGTCACTGTACAACTACATGCACTTACATATAACATTGAAAATTAACAGTACAGTTTCAAATCTAATGACTTTACGCTTGTGTATCATCAACTATTTTTTTTTTAACTGAAAGAAATGGAAAGAAGTTACAATGAAAGGAGAATCCAACCCCATCTTTGGTTTCCTGAAGCTCTATCTTGTCCTTCTTTTCTTCGCTCTTCGGTCCTCTGTAGTAGGGAGTCTGGAGTAGGGAATTAATAAACTTTTCTGGTTCCCACTTGTTGCGAGTAGTCTTACAAGCTTAATATCCATACGATGATACTGTTACTAACATTCATAGTGCTTCTTCCAAATTTGCATGAGTATTGTCAGGTTCGTGATGCTGAAAGCTTCTTCTACTTGCTGTGTGATAAGAGGGAAGTTCGCATTTCCTACATTCCTGATATCCACAGAAATCATGAAATAATTTAGTATTTATCAAACGCAATGACTTTGCTCAAAGTGAAAGGTTTATCTTCTTCCTCTAAACTAAAATAGTCAAGTCAGAAGGCCAGGTGGTATTATTCAATACTAAAATGATTAGAATTTTTTCTTTGATGATCTTCAGTTTGAAGTCTACTTTCAATGTTGGCAATGCCAGTATGGACTATCTAGTCTCTTAACAATCTCCTGAGCGTTTCATTCCTTCACGAAAATATATCTTTAAGGCACTAAGTAACTTCTTCAATGATGACTTTGTGCTTGCCTTCGTACTTGGTGTACCTAGATGTTCAATCCTGTAAAAAAGGTCTGAGTTGGTTGGAGTGTAGAATATGAAACTTAGATCTCCCGGAAAATATAGGTGAAAAAATATTATAGGATTACAGAAAGTACAAACTTATGCAGTAGCTAAAATCTAAATTCAACGACTACTTGAAAAATAGTTTAGACTATTTCTAATTTCAACGTTATCTAAAGTAAGTAATTTGATGCCTGGTGTCTGGAAAACTAGGGGCGTACTATATTTTTAAAAGGTGAACAAGTATGTACAAAGTATGTAACAAATTATGCTCTAGTAGAATTCTGACTTCTACGATTCTGCAGTCCAGCGTCAACTGGAGCACAGAAGTTAAAATTATGTTCCCTTGGAAAGTTGGAGAGTACAAAAAAAGAACTTCTACAAAGATATGTACTAATTAAAAAACAAATTTGTTGATTCTCCATTCCAGCTTGACTGATACGTTTTGGATTTATTTGTAGAAGGAATCCTCCCCTTTTCAGGCGAACGCTAAAAATTTGTATTAAGTGTTCAATTGCATTGAGGACTTAACTCAGTCACAAATAAATAAACAACGACTGTACTAAACTATGCATTTCCTTCATTCACTAGGATTGTGATCTTTTTATCCAAACAAAAAATCAAACCAAATTCTTTCTTGTGTTATTCCTTGGTTGTTACTTTAGTATTAATTCAGTATAAACTTATTTTTTAAAACTGGCATCAGGAGTGACGAACGCTTGTTACTGCGCCGATGAACTTGGAGTCTCGTAAGCCGCAGAGTTAGTTAGTTAGTCATCAGGAATGAACAACATAAATTGTTTGCTGTTTATAATTTTAAGTGTGAACATTTGTTTTATTTTGGTTTGAGTGATATTAGGAGCAGTATGAATATTTTCGCGTGTTGTGTTTTAAGACCTACTTATAGATTTTACTTAGATTTTTAATTTAAAGGCACACTTACTGCGTCTTAGTAAGGTATTCTAACAATGCATTAGAGAATTATACTCACAATGTATAAATATTTATATAGGCATCTGATATTCAGTATTAAGTGTATTCATTAAAATTGAAGTAAACATGTATATTTGCTGTAGGAATGAGACTATGAGCCTTGTTTAGTTCACTAAATGAGAGCAGATAAATTAAATTTAGAGTGCGAAAATAAAAGATAGATATTCATACAATATACGTATCTGCCTTATAAATTAACGCAGGCGAAGGAGCTTATAGCCTTTGGATCAATTGTAAAAAAAATCAAATTTCTTAAACAGTAAAGGAAGCATGCAAGTCAATATTGGCAGTGCTGGTTTCATTTCAGGCAAGAAAATTACCTAAAATTCCATGTTTGGACCTTGCAACTAGAACACCATCCCCTTCTGATTTCTTGAATACTTGCTTTGGATCATGCTTAGCTACTTATTCAGCTTTAACTGCCGTCTCCAGGTAAGCGTTGTACCACAGTTATTATGAAATATTGCAAATATATTAATTAGTAATTCTTGAAACTTATTTATACATACATAATCTAAGATATTTGCATCTAATCTTATCTTGTAGTACTGGTAGATAGAACATTAATATAAAAAAAACAGAGTGTTTGATTCCGCGGATAGTAATATGGTATCGAGGCTTACAATTAAAGAAGAAGCAAAGACACCGTGCTTATTATCCATGAAATTCTATGCGTCGAAGTTATAATAAATCTGTTAAAATATTGATGTACATAGTACATTAAAAGTATCCTTAGCATAGGCCCTATATTTAATTGTTACGATATTAATTTCTTGTACACTTTGCATCAAAAAAATTGCGACACTGAACGCCGCGCAGCAGGCAACCCAAATGACACCTTCTTATCCCATAATCGTATCTGGTAAACATACACCCTCTTTCTCTTTTCGTCCTCTCGCCAATACTAAAATCAGCAAACATCATGAACAATTTTTCTTTTTTCAAAATAGACATGAATTCGTATAGATAAAATAAAAGAATAAAACCGAGAAGAATCAATATACATAAGTTGATGGAGGGACAAATTGAAACATACAATGAAACATTGAAACCGATGGATGGATGTTAGACAGAGACAGATAAATAAGAGGGAGACAGAGAGAGAGTGGAAAGGCGAGAGAAGAAGAAGAAGATATAAAAATATGGAATTTAAACGTAGTAAAATATTAAGTTCAGTTCCCACAGTATTAAGTTCAGTTCCCACAATTCTAACGGCAAGATACAAGTGACTTTTGGATTTTATATTTTTTAAGAGATATTCGAATATATAAAGGGTGCTTCGAAAATTTATTAAATCACTTTCAAAACGGAAACCAAACTTGGTGGTCAAATTAAATACTCATGTTTTCCGGTGAAACTCCAGAGTTTAAAGATACATCTAGGATTATGTCAAAAGTGTAATACACATGCTTTGTTTGCGCGAGGTTCGTTTGCAAATTCGCTGGGGCTTATTAAACATACTGGTTTGGTGATCAGCGATTCCGCCAGGATTTTCAGTTCGGGGGATGGAAAGTCACAATTGGAAGGGTGCAGGTAGTTTCGCATCGTTTCCGTCAAATTTCGACCGCGATAAAAGTTAAAGTTCGATACTCTCGAAGATTTCGGGCTGACACCTGACACGGGCCGAGGTTTGGCGGAATCACTGATTGTAACAAACCCAGTAGATACCGTAGGCCATATTTTCCATTCCAGACTACAAATTGAACATGAATGGGTGATAATTTATCTGCTTAATTTCTATCAGAAAGAGCCAAGATTACATATGCAAACTGTATCAAAATGAAAAGTTACAAATGTTCAAAAGCAAAATTAGCATGTTCCTATAGGCATTGCAGAAATTACATGTTGTACACTCAGCCAATGATGAAATGAGCGGTCTATTTCAAAAGCCTAAATTACAAAATTAAACATTTTCCTCTGTAAGAAACATGTTAGGAATAACCCATTCATCAACAAATAAGTTTCTGTACAAAACAGACTCAATTTTCTTTATCGTAATCTATTTATTTGTTGTTTATTATAATTTTTATAAAACCCACTTGTTGGTCTCTTAAAAAAACTAAGTTCTGACATGAATTATGTGGCAACGTCGCGGAACATGAGTATCCACTCTCCTGTTTTCAAATATTGATTTACTAGTTACATCAGTTTCTACAGTATACTAACTTCTCCGGTCTGAGCCTAAGATACCTAAAAGAAGTAAATACATTTTAAGAAAATCGACTAGCCTCTACTGACAAGCATTCTCTGTGGTTAAATATATTAAAGAAAGTTATTCTTTCACTATTATTGATCATAAAATAAATTTAATACAGCGATATCAGCACGTTCGTAATCAGTAGGGATGAAGTGTTACTAATTATAACTCTGGACGTTAAACTCCCTTTTCAAAACTTTTACCAAATTGTAGGATATAGTTTTCATATGTATAGAATGTAGGGAAATAGCATTAAATGGAAGATTTGATCATAGACACATGAAACACGGAAAATTAAACAAAAAGGCGTTTAATATAATTTTTACTTTGTTTACATTTGAACATGAGTTTAGCTCGAAGCTTGTTCTACCATAATGATTCATAGCCGTGGTCGTAACGTCGGGTTTACTCTCTTTTTCTTTCTTTTTGTCCATAAAGTTGACGAAGTTGGTACGAACCTTACCCACAGACGCCATTTTTTTTAGCCACACGATACATTTTCTACATAGCTCCGTCATCTATGTCGGTGTTACATAGACGTGTAAATATTAAATTTTCCTAAAATACGCATAAAGAAGAACATATATATATATAATTCACAGCCATATTCAATCCACTACAGGATGAGGCCTCTCCCGGAGGAAGGTACTCACACGCTGACCAGACGTGTTGGGAGAGGAGAGCCAACTGTGATCACCACTGTCTTTAGTTCACAGCAACTCCCCTATTATCCCAACACCGAAATGTTGAGCCCCCACCAGAAATCGAACCCACTGAAGTCGAGCGCGCTACCGACTAGGCTTCAACGCGAGTTGTCCTGGATTCGATTGCCGGTGGGGGCTCAACATTTCGGTGTTGACCCAGCATCGTGAGGACAATTGGAGTGCTGCTGTGAACTAAAGACAGTGGCGTTCATAGTTGAAAGCTTCGGATTTCCCCTCCCAGCACATCTGGTCAGCGTGGGAGCAGCATACCACTTCCTCCCTCCGAGAAAGGCCTCATTCAGTACTGAATTGAATATGACTGTGAATTATATATAAGCATCATAAGAAAATTTCCACACTATATTGAAAATAAGGTACCATAGTATTTAAATTTTGAAACTTCGAGCACAAACTGTTTGTTTTTCAGATATACAAACAGTTGTTGGATACCAAAAGCAAAACCTTTGCGCTTGAAGTTTCAAGATTTAGAGACTATTGTATTTTATTTTCAATATACTGTATACATTTTCTGATGATGCTTATATATAATTCACAGTCATATTCAATTCAGTACTGAATGAGGCCTTTCTCGGAGGGAGGAAGTGGTATGCTGCTCCCACGCTGACCAGATGTGCTGGGAGGGGAAATCCGAAGCTTTCAACTGTGATCACCACTGTCTTTAGTTCACAGCA
>JAGDQP010010455.1:36406-55777 GCA_022664845.1 Lepisma saccharinum | reverse complement strand
CAGAAGAACTACAAACCAGAATGGAAGAACTGAGTAACGAGAGTTCGAAAATCGGCCTTAAAATGAACTTAAGTAAAACAAAAGTAATGTACAACCAACATGCTGCAAAGAAGGAAGTGAAGATTAACGGAGAGACAATAGGCATAGTTGATGAGTATGTTTACCTAGGCCAGCTTAAAACATCGAATGCAAAGTTGACTGATGAAATAAATAGAAGATGTAAAATGGCGTGGAGTTCTTTTGGAAGACTACACTTTATTTTCAAAAGCAAACTTCCAATGTGTCTGAAGCGTAAAGTTTATAATCAATGTGTCTTACCTGTAATGATGTACGGCTGCGAAACTTGGACATTGAATGCGCAAACGACTCAAAGATTGAGAGTCACACAAAGAGCAATGGAGAGGTGCATGCTAGGAATAACCAGGAGGGACAGGAAGAGAAATGAATGGATTCGCGCACAATCAAAGGTAGAGGATGTAATCAAGAGTGCGAAGAAGATGAAGTGGAGATGGGCCGGTCACATAGCTAGACGAACAGATGGAAGGTGGACGACAAATGTACTACAGTGGATTCCTAGAGAAAAGAAACGACCGAGACGACGTCCAAATGTAAGATGGGTAGATGAAATCAAGCGTTTTTCAGGAGCTACATGGATGAGGATATCAGCAGACCGAGATATGTGGAAAGAAAAGGGGGAGGCCTTCATCCAGCAGTGGATAGAAAACGGCTGAATATGATGATGATGATGATATATATATATACATGAAGGTGATAATTGGTGACAGGTGACAAGGTGAAAGTTACGATACGTGTGAAGGTGAACTGGATATATACTGAATGTAGTGTTTGGGAAAATGAAGCGGTGATTATTATTGCAATAGACGTACGTTCATCCCTGAAAAGTAGGAAATGACTCAAACCTTAATTCCGTGATGTTTAATTATCTTAAGGTAACAAATAAAGTTGTGTTTTGTATCATATTTCTTTGGAATTCGCATAAAAGAAATAACTGTAAAATGTATTTTAATACATATTGGATATTGGCGACAGAATTTTCGCCATTATCCAACCAGGTTTTCGTCATTTTCTAACCAGATAAGGCAATGATGAACAGTGCAGACTCTTTTTTTTTTTCTTCGTTAAATCTCACTTTTTGGAGATTGTTTTTTTAATGCGTTTTCAAATATTAACACCACATTGTAGAACAGAGTCTGAAGTTCATTTCAGGATTTTGTTTTCTAAAATTGGCAAATAGATTTGGGTTCGCCATTCACCGTCCTTCCCTTGATCAAATCTATGAAATTGTAACTCAAGAATATTTGATGAAAAGTAAGGTAGAATATAATTTTTCATAACTGGTATTGTTCCCGACACGTTGCTTATTGTTTCTTTAATGGTTTCTGCAAACTGAGCAAAGCATTTGTTTCATTGATCGTGGTTGAGGTGATAATTTCTAGGAAGCGTAGTTAAGTTACAAATTTAACCCATTAAATATTATCAGATAAAGAGTCCAGTTATGTATTGCTATAATGTAATTATCGTAGGGTTTCCCTTCATTAAGGCTGCTTTAGACGATACAATTTCTCGAACGATAAATCTTGGCGAAAGCAGTGTGCCAGCACAAAAAGAAAAAAGTTAGGGATTTATACCATAGCATCTTGCCCTATTGCAGCATTCTTGCTTTCACACTCTGGCTAATCGTAAGATTTATCGTAGTAATGCTGTCGTCTAAAAGCGGCCTTTAGAAATGAGATAGATATTTAGAGACCCCTTAGCTTGTATCATTGTGTTAATTAGTCAAACAAGTTATTGCTGCTAGGGGCTACCAACAACCAGTACGCCATTTTTCAACAGTGCTAATTTTATTGCATGGAGGCATACAATTAGCATTTCTAGTTTAAAAAATAAAATGTTCAGATTTCTAGCATAGACACTGTAACCTTTAAGACAAAAATTGGATCACTATTATTTTCACGTACCATATCGCTTCTCAGTAACAAATGATTACAGGAATGCCAACTGTTGGACTCAGAAGTGCCAATAGCTGGTACACGTCTTGTAGAGCTAGACACAAACGGAAAAATAAAGTCGGAATAGCTCTGCACTTCGAATTGAATTTTGATTTTTTATTTATTTGTTATGGCCTTTAGGCAATGTGCACTTCGAGTTTCAAAACAACAGTAGTTAAAGGTGCCCCGTGTGTGAATTAACGGAGGAATGAGGCGGAATTCGCCCTGTGAATCTGCATATGTATCATGTATAATATTAGATTCATCACGTTATTTTCTTATCAAAAGATTTTATCCCCCCCTGTAAACACCCTTAACTACACACTGAAGGTGCCCAACTGGTACATCTACTCTATATGTACTGTGGTAATATATTTCTTGTTTGTTAAAACATCGAGCTCAAGCAAGTTATTTTGTTGTTTTGGAAGTACCCCTTTCTTCCGATCGTTAATCACATATTAAGGAATAACGTCAGAAATCCATGCGTACTTCCAGGACTCTTAAAGACGGACTCTTCCAATCGTTTTCATAACATGAAATAATTTTGTTAGATCTATAATTGTAAGTTGCTGTATAGATGGCAGCACTAAGGTTTTCCGATCTTTGCCCACATTTCTGCTTCATCGTCCCAAAGAGCAAATGGCAGCGGGAGCGGGTTTAAATACTTAAATCTTGATCAAAGAGTTTGCAACTATATTCAGATATCTTTCTTTATTTTTGATACAGGTTTTTAATAAGGAAGGACTCTCATTTCTTTTTAAGTAAATAGATCAGGTCGGTCTGACGTCATTAACGTGGGAACGCCGAGGTATACATTATTTATCCTGTATAGGATATTTTTGTAGGGGCAAACTATGAGTATTTTAAACTCTTGTCCTCGATTAAGTAATATAATTAATTTGTTGTTTGGTTATAGTAAGTTAAGTTTACATTTAGAATAGAATTTTGCACCAGGCCCTCACGTGAGCTTTGACGACCCAAACATTAAGTTTTCTTCCAATGTACGGAATAACAGGTTTCCTTTGCCTAATGTTGCCTAATTTTAATGGGTTCTGCATACGTGTCATTTTGAGGGGAAGGGACAGGAGGAAACTGCCTTTCTCCGGGTTTAAGAATATATACATACTAAAAGGTAAAGAAAACTTCTTAAAAATGTCAAGTAAAACCAGATGTGTGGCCACGGGGGGATTTCCCAAATGAAGAGAGGAATACACTAGATATAATGTTTCAGGTACTTGGTATACGATACCTGTATATCAGTCCACCTGAAATCGCGCATATTGGCTGCTCGACCCCTTTCAATATATATATATACGTATATAGACCAAGACGAGAAGTAATTTATTTTTACACAAATCTACTAAATGTCATAATACATAAACATACCTCCAAAATATATGACGTCGGAGCACTGCACTGCACTTTCACCTACTATATAATACTGAAACATCAGAGAGAGACTGGGGGGAGGGGGGGAGTAAACACATCATAAAACACCAAGTGCATGGAAGAATAAACTAAATACTAGGAACATCTCACAGAGAAAAATGCACATACAATAAAAATGTGAATACAGCTCATAGACCAATAAACATATACAATGACCTGGACAGTTACACAAAACCAAAAACCGAAGAAAGGGTAGGACAAAAAAAAATAATCTACTAATTAATGGCAGACATTTTTGTATTGCGGCGCATACCAAAATTTGTGTTAGCAAAAGTTTACGAAAAATGTAGTGTTTGCAGACAGGGTTATTTATTTATTTATTAGAAGTTAGCACGGATGCAGCCATTTTACACCGTTCTTGTAACAAACAAACAATAACAACAACAATAAAAATAATATAACAACGAAAACTTATGCAATAAATAAAATCAGTTTTTTTTTTCATTCATTCTAGATTCATATAACAAGCCTTTCGAAATTTACTTTTTCTGAGGCAGAAATCTGGTGGCAAAGGAAGAGTATTGTAAAAATGTGATAATCTGTATACAAGAGATCGCTGGACCAAACACAGTCTCGGTTTTGAGAGGTAGAAATGATGTTGTGAACGAGAATTTTGTCTGGGTACTCTTAGGTTAAAAAGTGGAAGAAGATGTGTCCTGCAATATTTTATAAAGAAATTTTAAGTCATTTAGTTTTCTTCGTGTATCTATGTTTTTTAAGTCAAGAGAATTCAAAATGTCTACGTTAGATTTGTGTTGGAGGTTGGGTACCCTGTGTTGTACAATGCGGATAAAGAAATTTTGGACTTTTTGCAATTTAAATAAATTGGTTTCACAACCCATAGACCAGATAGATGAACAGTATTCAATGGTAGGAAGTACACAAGTGAGAAAATATGACCGAAGAGCTCTGAAATCTTTAATATCGGTAAACCTGTAGAGAAGTCCAAGAAGTTACGAGTGCTTTAGAAATTACGAATAAAATGTGAGGAGTAAAATTGAGTTCTTCATCAAATATGATACCCAGGTCTTTGTAATGGTCTCCCTATGGTATATTAGATGAAGCTAATGTATGTGTACGTACATTTTGTGTTATGGGTTTTGAGTGAGACACGCATTGCAGCAGTTTTGCAAGGATTGACTTTCAGTGACTAATTACACAAGGCTGCGTCATTTTGGCGCTTTGTATGTCAATGGGTGTTTTCTAATTTTGGTTTAGAGCTGTTTCCAAATATGGTATTCGTTTTTATCCATCACCCACAGTTTGTCTGTTATTTCATAATTTTGCTATTCTTAACCCTTTTAACTTCAAGCGATTTCCGTTCTGTTTTTAGACTTCCAGTTAGGTGTTTATAACTTCTGTACTATCCATCCGTTATGAATTGTTCATACATCATTTTCTCCGTTAAAAATCAGGCTCTCCAACGGTGATACCTGCTGGTGTCTCAGATACACGGTTGCAGAGATATTCGTGTTTTTTCGGGATTTTTGGCGAATGTAAATTATAATAATTTAAAAAAGAGCCACTAGATGACAAACTCACAACAATGTGTAAAGGAAGATGACTTTTTATGCAAATTGCAGCAATTAAATTATATTTTAGCTAAAACAAATATAAGTATATTTGTTCTTTAAAACATGTAATAAAAAGTGACCATCATACAGTTCGCACGGGAGTAAAGAACAACATATTTAGAAGTGCTTGTAGAAGAAATTTGAGCTCATTATAATAAATACAAGGTATTCCCGCCAATGATTTGTAAGTGTGCTTTAGAGCAGGTGAACCATGTAGATGATTGTTATTTTTGTATGGTGAAAGTGGACGGATATAACAAGAAAAGTATGAAAAGTATTGTTTACCCAAATCTGTAATCAGCTATCAGACCTGTACCACACAGCTCCGAGATTCCCGTACCCACGCCTCCAGTAACCCTTGAATCATCATCATCATCATCTGACTCTACATACAACGATGATGAATTTGCAGCTTCCACAGAAGATGAGAAACCAGATCTGTTTACCCAAGAAGAATTGAATGACTTGGTAAGAGATCTAGGTCTTTCTAAAGAATCTGCACAAATTTTGGGTTCGCGTTTAAAGGAGAAACGATTGCTAGTTCCTGGTACTACATTCTACTGGTATAGGAGAAGAGAAGAGGAATTTCTTGAGTACTTTACCGAAGACGGCCCTCTTGTGTACTGCAATAACATCGAAGGTCTACTATCACAATATGGAGTTAAATACAACGCAAAGGAATGGAGGTTATTTATTGATGCAACAAAAAGAAATCTGAAAGCTGTACTGTTAAACAATGGAAATAAATATGCCTCAATACCAGTAGCATATTCTGTACATTTGAAAGAGAACTACGAAAACCTTGAAATTCTGGTTTAGCGGCAATAAAATATTCACAGCACCAATGGGTAGTGTGTGGAGATCTCAAAATTATAGGAATGTTGCTTGGATTGCAGTCAGGCTTTACAAAATTTCCTTGTTTCCTTTGTCTATGGGATAGCCGTGCACGTGATTTACACTGGGATAGGAAAGAATGACCTGTAAGAACAACAATGGAGCCAGGACACAACAATGTAACAAAAAAATGTTTGATTAGAAGAGAAAATATTATTTTGCCGCCACTCCATATAAAGCTCGGGATCATGAAACAATTTGTGAAAGCGTTGAATAAAGAAGGTGAATGTTTTAAGTATATCAGTTCAAAATTCTCTTTTCTATCCGAGGCTAAAATCAAAGAAGGAATCTTCGTTGGACCCCAGATAAGGAAGCTAATGAAAGATGAAACATTTGAAAATTTGATGACCAATGAAGAAAGGCTGGCTTGGACTAGATTTCGAAATATGATTGCGGGATTTCTGGGGAACAGAAAACAACCTGATTACAGGAACATCGTGGAAAATATGTTGATGGCTATGAAACAACTAGGCTGTAACATGAGCGTTAAACTTCATTTCCTTCATAGCCATATCGACTTTTTTCCTGAAAATTTAGGCGATTTTAGTGAAGAACATGGGGAGAGATTCCATCAGGACATGAAGGAGATTGAAAAACGTTATCAGGGCAGGTGGGATAGAGTTATGATGGCCGACTATTGCTGGTGTCTCAAGAGAGACAATGAGAAGTCAGGACACAAACGAAAATCACGAATATCACATTTCCGCAGCAAGAGAAAGAGAGTTTGAGAAATTTAAATGTCTGTTTTGGACTTTTTATGTAACAAAAATCAGCCTTTACGTATTTTGTTAATCAAAGTAACCTGTTTGCCGTATTGATTTATTTCTAACATTGTACGAACATGTCCTACATGTTTACATTGAATAAAATTATAAGTTTAGTAAGTACTTAAATTACGATTATATAAAAACCTTGGGTGATAGGAAAAATCTGACTTCAGATTCGTAATCAGGAGACCAAAATACATTATAATCACCCATCAGAATCAAAAGCGTCGTAGAAAAATAATATTTCGCAGCCCTGTGTTATTGCACCATATTTCAACAGAATCTATAGCGGCTTGAAGGAAGAAAGTATCTTCTGTAGATTTAATTGTCTTAAAAATTTTACAGTCATCAACATAAAGAAGTACAGAGCAGGAATTATCTATATGTCCCCATAAGTCATCAATGAAGAGGGAAAATAAAACTGGCCCTAAGGAGCTTCCTTGAGGGACACCTGAAAGCATGGGGAGCCACTTGAATGTGCTACCGGTACCAGAGAAGACGACACGTTGTTCTCTGTCATTCAAGTATGATGTTAGAAGCTGAAGAAGGGGTCCGTGTATACTAAATCTGGAAGCAAGCATATGTATAAGAAGTTTGTGATTGACAGTTTGGAGAAGTCTAGGTATATGACGTCAAGTTCTTGTCTATTTGCTAGGGCATCCGTGGCGTGAGACAGTAGGATAGCTAAGTTTGTTTCACAGGATCCATTCGGTACAAAGTCATGCTGGGATGGAGAAAGAAATGAGAGTACATGATTTTGAATCCTGTCTGTGATGATTTTTTCACAAATTAAACCGAGGGCAGAAAGAAGGGAAATAGGTCTATATGAACTAACACAGGATTTTTCACCTTTTTTGTAAACCGGAGTAATATTTGCTTGTTTCCAGGAGTTTGGGAAATAACCCTCCGAGAAACACCTATTGAAAAGAATGGTGAGAGGTGCAGACAAAGGTTGGGCTAGTTTAATCAAAAATATGGAATTTATTCTGTCAGGTCCAGAGGCTCTGGAGGATTTTAGAGATGTTAGAAGACGATACACTTCCACAGCGGTTGTGTTTATATCTGACAGGCTATGGGGAGTTTTAGATTTTACATCAGGAAAAAATGGAGGATCTGAACAAGCATTAACATTGTCATAGAAGTAGTCATTAAATAAATCAGCCCTTTCGTTGAATGAAGCAGTACGTTCACTGTATGAAACTAGAGATGGTGGACCTGAGTTTTGTCGCCTGCAGTTTATAAGAGACCAGAAGTGTTTTGGATTGGTTACAGCTTGTGATGAAACAGATTCAATTTAATTATCATAATCTCTGCGGAGGAGAGCTTTACATAACTTGCGTTGTTGGATGAAAACATTATGAGTTTCATTATTGGGATACTGTTTCCAGAGCGACCGTGCACACTTCTTGTTCTTGAGGGCAAGTTTTGTTTCCTGACTATACCACATTGGAAACTTACTGGATTTTGATTTCTTGACAGGAACATAGTCTTTAATAACAGCGTCCAAACATGCATAAAAGAAATCCAAGGCATCTTCCACGTGTCCTGCTTTTAAAATTTCCCACGGTATTGCTTTTATTGCAGTTGCCACTAAGTCCCAATTCGTTTTGTTCCAAAGGGGCATAGTTTGTTGATTAGAACAGCGGCAAGGGGGAGGAAACTGTAGTTCAATGTTTAAAGACAGGTGGTCTGGTGTGTGGAAAATATTTCTACCTGGAGTGACCTTCACATTTTCGAGGATGGAAAGAACTAAATCTAGAACAGAATCACCTGTAGTTGGAAACATGTTATGTTGGAATAGAGCAAGACCTTCAATGAAATGCTCGAAGAACCATCTATCCGGCTGGTCAGTACATGCACCACTCATGTTTGTATCCTAGCTGATATGTATGTTAAAGTCTCCAATGATGAATATATCACGTTCTTTGATTGCAGCAAGGACAGAATTGAATAAAATATCTAAAGAGTTTATATTTTTGCTGGGGTTTCTATAGTAAGATCCGATTAACAATTTTGAATGCTCTCATTGTATCTCTCTACCCATGACAGCTCACAGTTTTTTTTCTAAATCGTTGTGCTTGACAGAAGGCCAACGATCATGAACTAGTAGCATGACACCCCCTCCCCTAGAGCCACGGTCCCGCCTGTAAACCTGGTAGTTTCTAAGCGTAATCTCGCTGTCGGAAAAGCTGTCAGTAGTCCACACCTCACAAAATCCCAACACATCGTAAGTTGATAGTTCACTCTTGAACATATCCACAGTTGATAGTTTATTACAAAGGTTTTGCACATTCTGAGAATAAATTTTGAAAATATCACTATCACACACGGTCGTGCTACTACACGGAGCGAGGGGCGGACCGGGATTGAGAGAGACGTCACCAGAGAGGAGGACACTGTTCACAATGTAAAGCAATATCTTCATGGTTGGAGACACTGCACCGTAACTGGGACTGGGCTTACCACGTGGACGAAGAAGCGGGGAGAGGCCATAAAATTTGAAGAGCACACGAGTTGCACAGCTTGCCGCTGGAAAATTGTATCTTCTAAAACTGAACAACCACATGTATCCATTATTTTGTTCGTCACTTAAACTCACCTGAAAACAGTCAATTACTGGCATTCAAAAGAGCACACTACACAGGGCAATAACACTTAAAAATAAGGCCAAATCGGAGAGATCACAATCACATGTATCCCCTGTGTTCGCCATCTTGAAATGTTAGAACATTCAAACAAACACCTGTCATCTCTATCAACTCCGCTTGGTAATTTTAGCCCTTTCCATGAAAACTCTAAAACGTAATTGAACTTGATAAAATTCTATCCAAATATGATGGATTCATTAAAAGCATTGCGGTTTTTAAAACGCTTTTTCTCCCGGAAGGGATTAAATATATCAAAGTTGAGTTTTTGTGCACTATTAACATATCGAATTATGTTGAAATTTTATATACGCTTCCTTAATATTTTATGATTTTTTGAAAATCCAAAAATTCGTATTTTATTCATATTTGAGGTCTAAGATCTCTGGTGGAAAAAGTATTTTTAAAAATATATGTCAGAAAAAACTCCAAAAACAATTTGAACTTTAATATTTAAATTGGAAGGGAACTATAAATTTGGTGGAAATTGTATACGAGTAATGTTCGTGCGCGCTATGGTATGAATAAATCAGACCCTTATCTCGGTGGGAGACCAGATACAAAATCTTATATTTTTACACGGTAAAAACTTATGTAAGGAGAGACAGATAGAAATTTCAACTTTCGTATTTGAATTTGAAGGAAGTTGAATGTTTAAGACAAGGTGTAAATAATGCTCGTACGCGCTTCGTGAAATGTTATGGTCCCACCAGAGTGCCAAAGGAAAATGTGAATACCTAAAGTAAATCCTAAAATATCTAGTGTTGAGCACGAGACGAGAGGAGAGAGACAAACGGCTATAGAAAACGAGACAAAACAGAGCTATCGTAATGTAAAATTTACATCTTTTCGAGGCGAGACACTCTCTGGACAAGACATTTTCTAGACGTGACAGCCTAAATTTCGTTTCGTGGACAACACTAGATTGTAAGAAAGCTTATTTAATGTTCATTTGACAACATGGCTGATCCGCATCTCCACTTTTTTTATCATTTCCTTATTCAACAATGCCTTTTGGAATACGTTTCCACCTTACTATGTGCATGAAGCACTTTTTCAGTTGTTTGCATCTCTTATTACTGAAGCATATCAATTATCATTACAACAGTAAAATCGTTCTTCACAATTCTGTCGGAATAAAGAATATTTCTTTTAACAACCATTCTTTATAAGAGTTACCAAAGCTCCCACGACCATTATTCACTCCCAGTTTGCAAATCTGTAACTCAAATCAAACTCAAATATCAAGGTTGAAATTTCTACTGTAGTTGCTCCTGAGATAATTGTATAAATTGTGGAATAAATAGATTTTTATCTCATCTCCCATTACAGACACGGATCTTCAATGTTCCTACCAAAGTGTTCACGGCCATCATTCATCTATAATTTGCAAAATTGTAACTTGCTTCAAACTTAAATATAATTAAAGTTCAAAATTCTACCCTAGTTACTCCTGGCATTATTGTGTAAACAACATCAAAAATATATATTTTGTTGCATTAGAGCTACTAGGCCTCCAATATGCATACAGTAGAATTTTTCCAGTTTTCAGAAATTCATAAAATATCTAGGAAGCATATATCAGGCTTTATATACCGTTCACTTTCAATATTCTTTGATACACACGTATGTAATCGTGTACAAGAAATCAAGTTTAATATTCAATTCCTTCCGGGCGGAAAATCGTCCTGAAAGCCAAAATTGTTTCTATTTCGACAACCACATTTGAATTCAATTTTGTTCAGTTCGATTAAATTTTGTTTTTCATGCAGAGAACTAAAATTATCAAGCATATATTATTGAAAAGAATGTATTTTGTTGTGAATATCCTATGAAAAACAAGTCCGCAGATATTATATTTTCCTTAAACATCTGCTAACACAAATTCTGGTATGCGCAGCAATACAAAAATGGCCGCTATTAATAAATCGGTTGGTACAAAAATTAAACAATACCCGTTTGGAACTATTCTTATATAGGGGATGTAAATACTTTTGAAAAATGAAAGCGATCGAGCAGTCAATCTGGACAATTTCAGATAAACTATGTGCTAAACCTTGCTTGAATTAACGTTGGACTATTTTGGATAAACACGAACTATGATACTCTTTGGAATTTTTGAAGATGCCTCCTAAGAAAATGTGAGGCCCCCGCGACAATTTGTCTGGCTACACTGCTGCTGAAAGGCAAGATTGATTAGTATGGACTGACCAACCCGAGTCCGCATAAGAATATAAGACATTAAATGTGTCGCGGCCTCCTGTTTGAAGGAGGCAGAATGTGTGTAAAGGATAGTGCATGCAAAAAGAAAAAACAAGCAAGGAAACGCAAGGAATAGTAAGAACCGTTTTAATCTCAAGAGAGCTTAGTAACTGTTTGGGCCGTGGCCCAAGAATAACTGATGCTACAACAACCGTTATAAGACCGGAGAAAGTAGCTTATTTCTCCCATCACATTAATATCAGCAGTAATCCAAAGGTTATGTGGAATAAACTCCGAAAATTAGGTGTGGGCAAGGCAAACCCTACGCATTGTCTTCCTAGTAATGTAAATAACCTAAATTTAATAAATAATATTTTTTGGTGTAACTAATCAAACATTTACTGACAAGTCAGCTATATCTATAAACGTGAGTTACTTCAATACACAGAAATTTAGCAATCTGTCAGAGCCATTTACATTACGTCAAGTGAAAGAGTTCGAAGCGAAGAGAGCAGCAAAAAGCATTAAGTCAAATCCTGCAGCATTTGACGGAATACAAGAAAAATGTTGAACTTATGACTTCCATTTATTCTATCATTAACTCACATTATAAATTTTTTTATAAAAATGGTTGTTTTCTCAGGCATTGGAAGGAAGAAAAATGATGCCACTACCGAAGAAACCAAAATTGGAATTTCTAAATGACTTAAGGCCCATTAGTATACTACCTACCTTGTCGAGAGTGTTTGAAATAATTGTATATCAGCCACTGTATAAATATGTAATTAAACACAATCTACTGCCTGTTAGCCAGTCCGGTTTTCGCAGGCACCATAGCACTACTACTGCATTATTACAAGTTACAGATGAAATGTTACAGGGAAATAATTCCTCTTATGTTACTGTACTGGTTCTGCTTGATCTCACAAAAGCATTTGATTTAGTGCAACACGATTTACTTTTAGCCAAACTTAATTATTACAATGTAGCGAAATCTACTATCTCGTGGTTGCGGTCGTATCTCTATAACTGAGCGTAAAGAGTTATGTTACAAAATTTCACACTCGTACTGTTTGAACCAGCCAAAATTAAGAATGGTTTGCCACAGGCTCTAAATTAGGTCTTTTTTTTTTCACTGTACTCTTCTGACCTACCTTTTACATTGAAGAATGCCATTCTTACGCTGATTATACACAATTGTTTATTTCGTCTCCACCCAGTCTACTAAATACAGAAATAAAATTCTTAATGAAGATCTTAAAGCTATCAGTGATTGGTGCGTCGATAATGGATTAACAGTTGACCCACGAAAATTAACATTCGCGATAATGGGAACAAAAAATAACTTGAAGGATGCATTTCCTGATGAAATAAAGTTAACATAATGAATGTAAATATTTCACATTCCAAGGTGGTCAGGAATCTAGGAGTCCAGATGGAAGATAATCTTACCTGATGCTCCCATGTGTCCTCCCAGTGTACAAAAGCTCTGTCAACCCTGCGGTATCTTTACAAACCACGTGAATACTTCACGAAAGAGAGGAATTCCATCTTGTCCGTAACCCTATCTCTTTTCGATTACTGTGATGTGGTCTACGGACCGGGTTTAATCCTGAATAGGGCAATAACCATACAAAAAATACATAATGCCTGCTTAAGATTTAACCTTGCATTTCATATATCGGAACATGTACTACCAAAATTGAATAATGAAAATATGCTTACTATGTCAAGGAGACGCAACTTGCACTATTGTTGGTAATATTTAAACTTTAAAAAAATAAAATTCCCCTCTACCTAGCAAACATAACTCTCGAAGAATTGTTCATCACTACTCTACACGTAATAGTAATGCCCAGCGTTTCAGACTCTGCAAAACAGCTGATTCACTTTCTGTTTCGGCAGCAGGATTATGGAACTTCCTACCAATCAAAATTAGAAATTCTCCCACATACAGGGCGTTCAGAGATATGGTGAAACATTTCCTCCATCGGAAGCAATTGCTAAGCGCAAACATTTATGACCCAATCTAACAATTTCCCTCATTGGTATGCATATACATTTGAAATATCTATTTTTTCTTCCTCGTGAATATGTAACTATTGACACAAACAAAAAATAATGCGTTTGTTGGGTGGGGTGTGTGAGTCTTTCTTTTATTTTTGTATTATTGGAACCGTACTTTTATTTTGACAAGGGTTAGGTGGCAGAGCAGCCGTAGGATAAACCTCACCCGCTTAAATAAAGACCATTTTAATTCAATTCAGTTCATAAGGCTCTAGAATATAGAATGTGTCTACTTAACTCCTAAAATTCAGTTATGAAATTGTATAACGATATTGTGAGTAAACACGTTCACTCCGCTCACTTCCACAACTCGGCTCGTAATTGTGAATACATTTGAGGGAAACAACACTGAATCTTTCTGAACGTGTTTCTAGCCCCACACCTTCTTCTTCATCTGGAAAGTGTACGCACCAAATACATGCTAAATAGGTATGGAACTCAACACATGCTCTTCCATGACATACTCCTTTCACACGAACAAAGAAGCATACCATATACTCAAATCAACAGCCCACTCTCCCTCCTATTCACTATATACAAACAAATATTATCAGAATACCATCCAGATATAGATTTGATATCGGAATAAAGTGCACCAATCACCCCTCACTATATTGCACCCTGATCAATTGCACAGCAATCATCTTGAACGCTAGGGCTCCCTGTCCTCATTACCGTCTAGAGTCTCTCCTAGTCGAGAAGATCATTAATCATGTGTCAAATTTATGTCAACGTGTTGTGGCGTCTACTGCACAAGGAAATTTCAAATAGGAAGTCAGATAGGAAATTCAAATGATGTCTGTAGAGCGTGCGGTGACTTTGGTTGCAGCTATATAAGCAGGTACGTATCCAGAAGTTGATTTTAGCAGCGGTCCACGGGCTTCCGCGGGGTGCAACGTGACTCTAGGCACGAAACGTTACGCCTAATATTATACTAATTTTGGTAAAACTCTCAATTTGGGGAGTCCGCACCGACCTTCTAACTACATCCGTATATATAGGTGTGAAGGTGACAATACTTGACAGGTGACAAATTGAAAGGTATGGTACGTGTGAAGGTGAACTGCATATATACTGAATGTAGTGGGTGGGAAATGTAGCGGTGGTTATTGCAATAGTCCTACGTCCATCACTGAAAAGTAGGAAATGACTCAAACCTTAATTCCGTGTTGTTCAATTATCTTAAGGTAACAAATAAAGTTGTGTTTTGTATCATATTTCTTTGCAATTCCCATAAAAGAAATAACTGTAAAATGTAATTTAATGCATGTTTTATATTGGCGACAGAATTATCGCCATTATCCAACCAGGTTTACGTGATTTCCCGACCAGGTAAGGCAATGATGAACAGTGCAGAATGTTTTTTTGTGTTAATTCTCACTTTTTGGAGATTAATTTTTAATGCCTTTCTAAATATTAACACCACATTGTAGAACAGAGTCTGAAGTTCATTTCAGCTATTTTGTTTTCTAAAATTGGCAAATAGTTTTTTGCGTATTGTGTTCACGATTCACCGTCCTTCCCTTGATTAAATCTATGAAATTGTAAGTCAAGATAATTTTAAAAAGTAAAGTAGAAAATAATTTTGCATAACTGGTATTGTTGCTTATGGTTTCTTTAATGATTTCTGCACACGAAGCAAAGCATCTGTTTCATTGATCGTGGTTGAGGTCATGATTTCTAGGAAGCGTAGTTAAGTTACAAATTTAACCCACTGAATATTAACAGATAAGCACTCCAGTTATTTATTGCTATAATGTAACTATCGTAGGGTTTTCCTCCGTTAAAAAGGAGAAACATATTTAGGAAGTCCTTAAAAAATCGTCGTTATGTAAATTAGTCAATCAAGCTATTAGGGACTACCAATAACCAGTGCTATAGTCCCAGGATTTTCACAGGGTATACGGTAAATTTATGAATCTTTATACGGAGACAATGTTTAAATTTACTTTTGATTCATTTTCCATTAGCAGAAGGTTAATGTGTAGAGATAATCATAGGGTATACGGCGTATACCTCTTTATATCCACGACTACAGTCCTGCCAATATCTCGTATGCCATATTTCAACAGTGCTCATTTTATTGCATGGAGGCATATAGTTAGCTTTTTTCTTTTAAAAAATACGATTTTAAGATTTCTAACATAACCATTGTAACCTTTAAGAGATAAAAATTTGATCGGTATTATTTTCACGTACCATATCGCTTCTCAGCAACAAATAATTGCAGGAATGCGAACTGCTGGGTTCAGCAGTGCCAATAGCTGGTACACGTCTTCTACATCTAGACAAAAGCAGAAAAATAAAGTCGGAATAGCTCTGCACTTCGAATTGAATTTTTATTTTTTATTAATTTTTTATGGCCTTTTGGAAATCTGCACTTCGAGTTCCAAACAGGGACGCCGCTACAGGGGGGCTAGGAGGCTGAAGCCCCCCTAAAATCTACTGTAGCCCCCCCCCCCCCAATTTGATTAATATAATATAATGTATTTGCTCCACTGTTTGAAAACATGATTGATTTTTAGACATGTAACTTGTAAGAATGATAAAATCTCAACGTAATTAGTATCAACACAGCGTCTCAGTCGATTAATATGCTTGTTGGATTATCAAATTCCCTGCTTGAACCATCTCTCTGATAAAAGTCACTACAAAAACATTTCTTCTTCCAAGTTACATCGACTGGTTAATAGTTCATAGCTGGTTACGAGTTTACGCTACCGTGTTATTGTTTTTCGAAGCTCTGTTCATAACACAAACAAAGAGTATGGAGTCTCTCTTTACTAGAGACCGTATTTATCGGTATTTTCAATTTGAACAGAAACCAACTTGTGACGTGAGATGATTTTGCCAAATTGCGTCATGTCAAGCTGTAAAAAATGGATTTCCTGCCATCCTGTTGATATTAAATCGAATTGTTGCAACAGAAAAGTACTCCGAGAAAACATGTGAAGCTAAAAGTATTCTCGATCGAATAGATTTCAACTTTGTGTTTCGTCTTCACCTTTTTTGCATTGTTTTGAAAGATCTTTAAAGTCCATTCCGGATTACTAGCAGAAAAGTGACTGTAACTTGTACGCTTGTAGATTCCTTACTAGAAAGAACACAGGAACTACGAACATACACGAGTAATTTTGAGCGTTTTATTGCAGAAGTAAAGGTATTCTCAGAGAAGAACAATATTGAAACTGTCAGTAACACTAAGAACATTCGAATACTTCCAAAACGGTTTCGGAATTATATATTGTCGAAAGTGTGAAAGCTGAAAACAATAGGCCAATAACTGAAGATGTGAGAATTAAAATATGGTTTCCAGTGCTTGATCGTCTTATTTCTGAGTTGAAAGAAAGATTTACAAATAACAGCAGTGTATTAGTTGGAGTAAGTTGTTTGAACCCACAGAGTAAACATTTTCTTAAATACGAAAAGTTGCACGTTGTCGGTCGTCACTACAATTGTGACTTAGATAGTCTGGAATCAAAACTAAAAATCGTTCCTTCTTTCTATGCTGGAGAATCTCAAAAAAGCTTTTCACGATCTGCATAAACTGTATGTTATTGTAATGTGCATACCCCCATCAGCAGCTGGATGTGAACGAACATTTTCTTGTTTGCGCCAAGTAAAAGATTATCTTCGTAATAGAACTGGCTCTGATAGGCTAAATGCTTTATCTGTACTTTCAATTGAGAAGAAACTTGCCAAGTCTCTGGGCATAACTCAAGTTGTAGTCCGCAAATGCACATAAAAGCAGACGTATTCAAGAATAGATGTAGCGTTTACGCAAAGATCATGCTGTAGATCTTAAGTACGCAAGTTTACTTAAAAATTAGACATTTATCATAGATATTTTCAGGTATTAGGTATTATAGATATTATGGGTTTAGGTATTATAGACATTTTTATCTCAGAAAACTGAATATAATTCTTTTATATCGCAGGTACCAAGTAGTGAAGTATTACTAAAGTAATGAGAATTCATTTTATAAATCGCAACTTTATTGCATAACGCTGCAATTTAATTTTATCCTAAAAGAGAAATAGTGAATTTTGTAAAAATGTGTTGTTTCACTTTAGGAGTTAAATTTGTTTAAATACATTATTTTAAGTTTTGAAAATTAGATGTATCATATTTAAAAGGCATAATTATATTAAAACTATGTCATATTTTTCTAAAATATGAAAGTTATTTTAAAAAAAGTAAACACAGTAGTTTGACGCGAAGTCCAACCAAGATATTTCTGAACACGGCGCATACTTACATTGGTTTTACGTAGGAATTTTGATACTAATTTAAATTTGAAGAATACACGTGTATTTATATATATATACATATATGTATGTGTGTGTGTATGTATGTGATTTATTATTCAGCCCCCTAAGTTTTTCTAATAAAATGTTGTAGCCCCTCCGGCTATTTTATCCTGACTTCAAAACAACGGTAGTTAAAGGTGCCCAGCGTGTGAATTAACGGAGAAATGAGGCGGAATTCGCCCTGTGAGTCTGCATATGTATCATGTATAATATTAGATTGATCATGTTTTTTTTATTATGAAGAAGATTTTATCCCCCCTCTAAACGCCCTTAATTCACACACTGAAGGTGCCGAAAACTGGTACATCTACTCTGTCGTTTGCGAACCTATATGTACTTGTTAAACATTTTGTGGTAATATCTATTTCTTGTTTCTAAAAACATCGAGCTCAAGCAAGTTATTTTGTTGTTGAGGAAGTACCCTTTTCTTCCGATCGTTAATCATGTATTAAGCAATGACGTCAGAAATGCATGCGTACTTCCAGGGTCCTATTTCTCAAAATCGACAAGACTAGTAATACTAGTGCAATCAGTTCCCTTGTCGCACTTACTACAAGTGTTTGTTTCTCAAAACTGGAGTGACAAGTTACAACTGACTAGTGACAAGTTGAACTTTGACAAGTCATTTTCGGCGTGTTGACAAGTGTTTTGTTTCTCAGAAGTTAAAGTCTTGTCAAGACAACTTTAAAATCTTACAGAATTTGACAGGTATTCATAGTTTGGTCGAATACTGACAAGGTGGATTAATATTATAAACTCAAGGAAATATGATGTGTTTCAGTGACTCAGAAAATAAAATGCAAGAACATGTGAGTCGTAGAGTATATAATTTACAATATTCCGGGACAGTTGAATTTAATGATAGATTTATACTAAGTAGAGAAAAATTGGAGTCTTTGCTCGCGATAATAGTCCGCATGTCAGGCTTATCCGATAGAAATAATGGAATGGCGACCTAAAGTAACTCATTTAAGATTAACAAAAATAACCTAATCTAACCCTCGTCGCTGTTTTGAATGAACCGGGAGAATATCGAAATTACAACCATGCATTATTTACCTTAGAATACTTTTTGGAGTGTTCGATTTGTGCAATTTCCAGAGAGGGGAAGAATTATTGAGATATGTATTATACGGTATTTAGGAATCGTCCATATCCCAGGCTAGAGGTACACACATACACATACATACATACATACATACATACATACATACATACATACATATATATATAAAATAAATCACAGCCATATTCAATCCACAAGTGGATGAGGCCTCTCCCCGAAGGGAGGAATTGGTCTACTGCTACCACGCTGACCAGACGGGTTGGGAGAGGAGAGCCGAAGCTCTCACTGTGATCGCCACTGTCTTTTATTTCACAGCAGCTCCCCAATTGTCCTCACGATGCTGGGTCAACACCGAAATATTTGAGCCCCCATCTGGAATCGAACCCG
>JAGDQP010010455.1:9388-36006 GCA_022664845.1 Lepisma saccharinum | reverse complement strand
AGAGAGAGAGAGAGAGAGAGAGAGAGAGAGAGATAGATAGATAGATAGATAGATAGATAGATAGATAGATAGATAGATAGATAGATAGATAGATAGATAGATAGATAGATAGATAGATAGATGGATAGATATCGTACCGATCTCATAGGCAGATTTTTTCTTCGGAATCTACCTAATAACGGTAGAGAAGACTGACGAAACGTCATTCATTGCAGGGCTTGGAATTTAAAAAAAAAGGCGTTAAAAAATTTGATTTCCTCAGTAACTGAAGTCACTTAAGACATCTTAACCATTGACCACAAACTATTATAAAGGAAAAGTTACAATGTTTTCGGGCTCAAATTACAATAGAAAAACCATGTGGTGTATGTCAAAGACAGCTGAACAATAAAATATAAATGAAATACATTTACATCGGTTTGAAGTTACTATTTACGGAATTAATAATTTATCATTTAATATGTCATGATCCAGCTCTTGTCAATTGGATATCTAATTTGTCTGTATAAATTTAATTATGTCTATAAATAAATAAAAAAGGGTATTCCCAAGATGGATATTCACTGTTATGATGAATAGAATGTAGTTCTCGAAGTGAGAAACAAGACCGAGAATAAGCTACGACTAGAGCTTCGGAACTACAGAATAACTTAAAAGAATTATGAGTCTTCACTTACGGAGTAAAACCTTATAATTAAACCTGAACTTAAACGCCCTTTCTAGGAAACATTTCTCAAATGAACGGTTCAAAACTGGACGGTTGGCAACCCTACTCTGGACTTAGTCTGAGATTTTGAGGAGGTACTAAGTACAAATAAGTGTTTGAAGTGCATAACGTAGGCCACAACTTAGAAAATAGCCATACGATGGTAGTCATACATTACATGAATGAGGGGATGGGTACATCGGTCCAGTGGCGCATCAAGGATTTTTGCAAGGGGGCGCGGATGGAAGAGACCGGATTGGTTAATATTTTTCCGCTAAGTGTATTTTGTATAGATTTATATTGATCCTCACATTGCCACGGTTTATCACACTGCTTTTGAATTCATCCGCTAAGTAACTCTGGCATTGACCTCATAATAAAATATGACATCTATGCCAGGGCTGCCTAGCGGATGAATTCAAAATCACGTTCTCCTGTGCAAAAACCCATTAGTTTTATCGCAGACAGAAATGGAGATGTGTGCTAAGTGTATCTATTATGATGTATATGTCTTTATCATAGAATATAACACCTATGTCCCCCGCAAAATTAATATTCTAGATAAATGAGGTTTGTCCGAATAAAATAGAAGCTTTTTCTGAAATAAATCGTTGAAATAATAACTTTTTTCTTGATGGGGAACACGTACAACCGGTTGGGGCGGCGCTAATGAACGTATCTGCTCATTCACTATGAAATAAACATGTGAGAGTTAACTAAACATGCTAGAAATTATGTATATGTAGCGTAAAATGTCTCATTTGGGCCTATAATTATATTATTTCCCCAATATTTAATAACTTCCACTTGACAATGAAAAGTCCCCAAGAAAAACTACAGTAGTAGGCCTAATCCCTTATGAAATTTTCTACTCTTCGATTTGATCCTTTCCATGTTTTTTTTTTCTTTTTTACCTAACATCAATAATTTCCGAGATAATCGTGAAGAACATGCGAAAATCATAATTTTCCCCCCATTTTATTTTTTAAGATAATGGACTTAGCACAAGACTTATCGGGGCAGGCTTTTAATACGTTAATGAGGAAGGAATTTACAACAATTTTATGAAGAAAATAAATCATTAATAATGTTTTGCCCGATGGGCGGTAATTCGCCTGTCTGGCTGGAAAGCCGGAAGGATAGAGATCCTTGGGAAGACCGAGACATCGTTGCGAGAACAATAGTAGAAAGGATCTTCGACAGTTTATGTGTCGTGATGAAAATTGGCTTGACGCTTGATCTTCCCCAGGGCATAATCCTAAAGCGAACATGACTTGCTCAATAAACCAGTTACTTATTATACATAGAATTTAGATGCTAAACATCTTGACAAGTGAAATTAGCAGAGTTAGTAGGGAATCACTCACGTGACTCAACCCACTAACCCCTCCAAAAAACAACATATGAGATTTTTATAAATGAATGTTAGACAATAGAAAGCAATCTGTCTTCCCGTTTATGTCGCCAAAGCACCATTAATTTTCTCCGAGAATTCAAGACTATTAATGTTTCCAAAGTTCTTTGAAGCAAATATGCATTCTTAGTGCTCCTTTGTAAGAAAAACTATATACCTGCATCAAATATCATTAATGAAATTTACAGATATGAGTTGTGATTAATACGATTTACAACTTAAAAAAAAAAATATTTGTGCTGTCATCTACCGAGCAAATTATAATCAGTCATAATTGTCTTCGAATTGTTGTAGCGTGTTTCTTATGTCAATTACCAATTTCCTTCTCAGTAATCATCAGATATTATTAGTAGGGTCACCCACCAACCGTCTTACTTTAGGCAAGATCAGTGGTGTATTTCAGGGAGGGGGTTCTGGGCTTAGGCCCCTCGCAAAACAATCGGAATATACTATGTTAATTTTGTAATTGGTCTTCTGGGTACTACCTTAAGAGAAGCAGTGTTTATTCATAAGTAGCCATGCATTTATTTCTGGCTTGGAAGAAGTTCCCTCCATCACCACTAAAAACCTATGATCTGAAGATCTTCGTAAATAGAAGCGGTTCTAGGTCTGGGCCGGGGGGCCTGGGCCCCCCGCTTTTTTTCAGTGAAGATAAACTAATATCCTCAATTGTCTTGAAATATTTAGTATAATTAATATTTATTTTGCAATAAGTTTAATGTTATCGATTCTTGAACATGAAATTAAGTGTACCATGATAAGCTTCTTCTATAAACATGGGGTGGGGGAAGGAGTCACAGAGTTTGTTAGAAACTGCATTTTGTCGAGTTTTAAACGATTTTTTAATTTCTTAGAACACGTTTCAAGTAGTTATTTTATTGTTTTTGGTTATGTAACACAGTATTTTTTGTTTTTAAAACCTTTTAGAAGTCTTCACTATCAACAACGTTGTAACAAAGGGAAGACCACAGCATCTAAAAATTTAATTTATTGCTTATAGGCAATGCGGTGTTATTTCGAAATTATACCACCAGTAGCTTAAACCGAAAACAACAGAACGCTAATCGTAGTCCGACTTACTTCTTACTATAAAAATAATATAGGAAATTCTAGTCCGACCTACAAATAAAAAGTAGAAATCAAAAAAATAATTTATTGTCATTCTATGGTAAAATTCAAGTAAAAACTGACATAGTATTTACTATTTTGAATTGGGAAAATGTTTTACTTTGTAAAAATATAATGTTAAGTTAATTTGAATTTATTTTGCACTGCATAGCACTACCTAGAATGCAAACTTTATTTGATTAATTTCCATTGAAACGTATATATTGCACACATTGCATATACCTAATGTTTATTTGAATATTAAAATGTTCCCTTTTTTGCTTCAACTAATTATTGTTTTCTTACACTGAAAAAGGTTTTAAACGTATACCTACATATTTCCTTCATAGATATACCTAAGGAGAATTAATATGCAATTTTTTAAAAAAATGACTTATGTGTATCACACCCACCCAGACAAATAAACATTTGTTGGGTCATTGTCTGAGAAGAGCTGGTACTGAAAAACGCATTGGAACGAATGGTGGGAAGGCAAAAGAGGAAAGAAAGAGAATGTAGATTATGGACAGCAGGACAGCATCAACATAGAAAAATTATATATATAAAATATGAAACGTTGAGAGCTGACCCCTCCCCCAGTTTTTTTTTTTTTTTCCTCTAGAACCGCCACTGCTCGTAAACTGAAGTTTTGTGAGCTGTTCAGAATTACAAATACAAGGAACACTACCCAAGTGTAACACTCCGATTTTGATAAAATTTGGCAGGTACATATTACACATGAAATAAATGTACACGTGTTTTTTCGTTTCTGCGGAAACGGTTTTAGGGGGCAAAAGCCTCCACCAAAAATTGTGAAAGTTGCCGCTCGAAAGGCGAGAAGAAGTGTACCGAAGTGAATGAAACTGTTCACAGAGATGGTAGACGTAAAATGTGGGAATACGTGTTTCGTATTTTCCTGGAAACAACGGGTGGGTGGGGCACAGACCCCTCCAAACATTTGATCACGAAATATCAAAATTGCTAATAAGTGTACGTCAAAAGTGCCAAAAGGACATGGAGAATTGCAACGAAACTGTGTGTAGAGACAATACGCACAACAGAAGCGAACACGTGTTGTTTAGTTTGTGCGAAAAAAACAGTGTGGGTGACAAGGCCCTTTTCCGAAAAAAAAAGAGGTAAATATTACCGCAGGAGCGCAGGAAGGAATGAACCGAAGCGAATGTACATACACATAAATGTGTCGGAGCGGAGATATGTTGCAATCTATATATCTCTTTCTGTGAATACAATCTCTATTCACGTCGTGACGTTTCCTTTACTTTCTTGTCCCCCAACACTGTTTTTCTGCACAAACTAAATAACACGTGTTCGCTTCTGTTGTGCGTATTGACGCATCGTCTTCATCGTCATTCACGATGAAGAAGAAAAACAAGAAACCTGGTTTTTCGAGAAGAAAGTGAAATAAAATGTACTGCCCGACTAACCCGCTCAGTGACAAATCTCCATTGGGCCATAAGAGAAGTTTCAGATACAACCTTCCCTACCATCACTAATTATTTCATTAAGGCTCAATCCAAGTGGGTTGTCCCGCCTTTTTCATTTTACGTCAATTACTCAGATTTCAGTAGAGAAAAAGAGAAATTAACTCACAGACCAAAGTTCGTTTCGTAATAATAGTAAACTCAGGAATCTGTGCAGACACTTTTCGGACAGAATAATGTCCCAATACTGTCTGCACACAATCTTGAGTTGACTATTAATTTTTCGTTAAAACTTATTATACTCATTATTGAAGGACGGAACGAACTTTGGTCTGTGAAAGTTAATTTCTCTTTTCCTCTACTGAAATTTGAGTAATTGACGTAAAATAAAAAAGGTGGGAAAACCCACTTGGCTTTAGACTTAATGAACTCCACTAAACACTTTCTCACTCAGAAGATCCAACAAGAAACACGATATTTGTAAACGCCTTTAAAAGACATGATTGGAACACCCCAAATCCAGTTCTTTCTTTCTGAAAAATCTGGCAATACAGTTGGCAACAACTGGCGAAAAGAATGAAGTCTCAGTCCAGTTCTAGAGGCAACCCTCCTCTTTCCTCTTCAAGAGAAGTTCCTCCCAGCTTAGTTGAATGCGTTCATTCCGTTCCGAAGTTTGGCTCCGGGAGTGTACCCAACTTCAGCGTAATTACGAAAATCCCGCATAAGTTGTTCTTATTAACATACGATATAAATGTACATACACACTCATTACTGGCGAACATGACGTCAAGAAGCTACAATTTCAAATGTTTCCTTTAAAGACTAGCAAACAATACTTTCCATGGAATGTTCACAGCCTCTCCAGAGTAGTGATGGCCATTTTCGAGAAAAGTGTTTTTCGATTTTCGAAAGTAGAGTTTTTCGTTTTTCGTAAATGAAATCGTTTCTCGAAAAAAAAAATTGTTTTTTGTTTTTCGACAAAAAAAATTGTTTTTTGTTTTTCGAAAAAAAATCTTTTTTTTTTTTTTGAAAGAAAAATGGCATCGTCTTTTTCGTTTTCGAAAAATTCTTTTTTCGATAAATTGTGGCCATCCCTATTATAAAGCTCTTATAACTTACAACAGAAAGCAGTCCATTAAATTCGTTTTTACCAGGTGCGTAAATATGAAACCGGAATTTATGAACAGAAAAGACACAGTGATTGGTGGATGACAATGCTAAGAACTATTTTATTAGAAGTATTGGCCATCACTAGCGATACATTTCCGCCACCGTTCCGGCAATGTGTGGATGCCAGACCAAAAAAACTGTGCCTCTTGTGCTGCAAACCAGTCATCAAACCATTTTCGTAAGATGTGAAGCGCTGGTCAGCAAGTGCGTGTCCCATGGATGCAAATAAGTGAAAATTGGAAGGCACCAAGTCTGGTGAGTAAGCCGCATGTGAAAGGATTTCCCAGCCTAACGTCGCAATCGTTTCCTTGACCGGTTTTGCTGTGTGGGAGGGTGCATTATCGTGAAGCACAATCACTTTTAGTTGTCTTTGGTCATATTCTGGGCGTTTTTCACGCAAAGCTTGTTGCAAATCGATCATTTGTTGTCCGTAACGTTGGGTATTAACGGTTTCGCCTGGTTTCAGCAGTTCATAATAGATCACTCCCTTCTGATCCCATCAAACACAAAGTATTGTCTTCCGTCCATAGCGATTTGGTCTTGCAGTCGATGTCGCGGGTTCTCCTGGAGTTACCCATGATCTTTAACGCTTAGGATTCTCGAAATAGATCCACTTTTCGTCACCAGTCACAACTCGATGGAGAAATGATTTCCTTTTGTGCCTAGCGAGTAAAATTTCGCAAGTGTTTTTTTGGTTTTCCTGCTGTCGTTCAGTCAATGCATGTGGAACCCATTTTTCCACCTTCTGAATCTTGCCCATAGATTTTTAAAGTATGGAATCTGCTTCTCGTGTCATATTTAATTGATCCGCGAGTTGTTGTTGCGTTTGAGCATCATCCTCATCCAACAAAGCTTACAATTCGCTGTCTGCAAACTTTTTCGGTGGTCTTCCATGTTCTTCGTTTCTCACGTCAAAATCGACACTTTTAATTTTTTTAACCACGCATAGCACTGTGACTTTCCAAGAGCATGATCACCGTAAGCTTCGACAAGCATGCGATGCGATTCTGCAGCAGTTTTCTTCAAATGGTAACAAAAAATCAATGCTGTCCGCACATCATAGTTTGTAGGTACAAATTGCGCCATATTCAACGCTATTAAACACTACACTATGACATGAAACTTGTCTGGTTGTGAGTTGCAAATCGTTATCAGCAGTCAAAATAAGCAAGTGGCGCCAAGGACGCAGTTTTACGGTAACCACTGTGACAGCTAACGCCGTCTATGCACAAATTCCGGTTTCATATTTACACACCTGGTATATAATAATAGTTTCCTTGTTTTTTTTCTACATTTGCACGTTTAGGGAGTTTCATACTCTCCCCTTTGTCCTATTTTCTTTCCAAACGGACTTGACTGTAATTTGAACCAATAGCCGGCCGGGTGGCCGAGTGGTCTGCGGCGGTAGGCCATAGTTCAAGTCCCGGCAGGGACATGGGTGTGGATTTTAACAGCTAAAGGCGAATTGTGACGGGCCGAAGTCCAAAGTTACTTGAGTGGCCCATATAAAAATAAAGTTTTTGAACCAATAAACAATCTGTGAAAGTGTCATCCGAGTCGGTTCACGCGTTCGGCAGTTATCGTGAAACACACACATACAACACAAATGCCGAGCCTCACTTCGCTCGATCAATTACTAGTATTAAAGTTAATGTAAAGCAACGATCTCCAACAAAAGATGACAGCATTACCTCCGCATATGTCTAATGTATTTTGTCGTTGCACGACATTTCAGTGCTGCTGCTACAAATTCAAGTCTAGAGAATTCTAACTTTCAGGAAAGAAAGTTCATAACCAATTCAAGAGTTCGATCAAAGCCGATTTTTAATTTTCTTTTCTGTTTTTTTGTTAAAAAAAACTTCATTGTTATACGTTTTGATATTCACAACAACAGTCAAGCGATTTCAACAACGAAGAAAAACGAAAATAAAACATCGGCATTTATAGAACTCTTGAATTGGTTATGAACTTTGTTGCCTCAAAGTTAGAACTCTCTAGGCTTGAATTTGTGGAAGCAGCATTGAAATTTCATGCAACGATAAAAATACATTAGACGTATATGGAGGTAGTGCTGCCATCTTTTGTTGGAGATCGTTGCTTTACATTAACCTTAAGGTTCTTCGAACAGTAGACCACGCGATAAACCTGTCAAAGTTTCACTTGGATTCGCCAGTATGCACTTTTAGAACACCCCCTTTTTCATTTTCTGGCTACACCCGTGTCCGATTTACCCCCACTCCCTCGGAACCAATAGCCCGAAATCTCCGAAGTATGTTTGCACATTTATAAAGCTCTTGTAACAGAGAAGAGTCCATTAAATTCGTTTTTCATTGTTGTTTTCTTCATTTTTGCTATTTTAAGGTTTCACCCCCTCCCCATGGTCGGATTTTCTTCCCCAACGAACATGACATGTCATTTGAACCAATAAACAATCTGTGGAAGTTTCATTCGAATTGGTTCACGCATTCGGCAGTTATCGCGACTCGCGAGAGAGAGAGAGAGAGAGAAAACGAGAATGAACACAAATGCCAAACGTCTCGATTAGATCTTCGCTATGCTCGTGAAGAGTTAATGTAAAAATAAAATTAGAGTTTACGAAATAATTTCATAAGTTCTAGAAAAATAAACAAACAAACCATTCTTCCAGTGATACATCTATTGCAAGCTGTAACATTTTATCTCTTAGCTTTGTTTCTTCGACTGCACTATATGTGGATTTTCTTCAATATCATCTTTTAATACTTGCTGTCGGGACGTACTAGGGATAACACTTATGTGGCGTGCTCTTAAGTGATACCACAAACCAGTCGTTGTGCCTCTGTTGTGGATTAATATTATGGCAGATCTAAATGACGCCATAATAATGTTCGCTTTTTATAATGTTGGTTTCCTGTGTTTCCCATCTTCCACCATCCACTCTGAACCTCCAGCAGGGTGAAATAGGAAACCAAGTGGACGAAAAACGTTACAGTTTAGACGAAAAACAGATGGACATTCCGACATTCCTGTGTGGGAATCCAGCGCCTTGGAGAGTAGCCGATGGACAGTGGAGAGTGGCACTTTAGCTTCAGATAAAGACGTACGTGAATGTTCGAACTCCGCGGTTTTTTTTTTTTAGTTGCGCCGTCCCGGAGTATTTCGGTTCGAGCCCCGAGCAGGCTATTTCGTCGGTTCGCGTGGATAGTTGTTAAACGGGTGCCTTACTAAAAACATTTTTTTTAAAGTTATTTTTCTTATTTGTTTTGATATACCTTGAATATGTCACTTATGAAAATTACTTATCAATAGAGTGTAGTGTGTTTGGAAGCTTTATTCGGTATATATATATATATATATATATTTAGTGTAGTGAACCTGTAACCAGACCAGACCATGTGAGTATGTATGTATATATAGTTTATTTTTGTATATAAAGTTATGTATATAGTAGGTTATTTTTCTCATTTGCTGCAACTCCGAAAGAAGTAGTGGTCACTGAGGCGACACTCTACTTGATGGAATGTTTTTTTTTCTCATATATCACCGCGGAGGTAGCCGGAGTCATAAAAGATTATGAAACTCATAAACGAAATTTGGGAGTTGTTATTGTTCAGGCGTAAAAAAAAAAAAAAAGAAAACGCGGAGTTCGAACATTCACGTACGTCTTTATCTGAAGCTAAAGTGCCACTCTCCACTATCCATCGGCTACTCTCCAAGACGCTGGATTCCCACACAGGAATGTCGGAATGTCATAATTTTCCCGCCATTTTTTTTAAGATGACGGACTTAGCACAAGGCTTATCGGGGCAGACTTTCAGTAAGGTAAACGCACCAGTAATGGACAGTGTACCAGTAAATGGACACTTGAAGGAAAAGGTTATGAAGTACGATTTTCCTAAAGGCGGTAATCATTTAATCTACATGAAAAATAGTATCTTTTGGTGCCACTGAATATTATTCGCTCGTCATTGGTTTCATCTGATATTTCTGACATGAGCTCCTACCGGTACTCTTCTATGCATTCTGTTAAGCAAGTGATTAAGGCGAGAGTTTTCGTTTTTTATTCATGAAATTACAACAGCAATTACTTTTGTTATTTTGCACTATTATCTATTACGAAGTGTCTCGGTTTCGAGTATTTAAATGGCCGCACCTATTATAACTTGGATCTGTTATGCAAAGAATGGGGGTGTCCATTACCGGTACGTCAAAGTTGGTTTTTGTCTAGTTATGGACACTTACTATTCATTACTGAGTTGAAATCAAAATCCTTGATTGATTGAGTAGTTATTAACGTTCTAAGCAAGCTGATGAGCTTCTAAGGACGAGACTTACAGTTTTGGTAAAATGGGCTCTGAACTACTCCGTTGAACATCTCTTAGGAGAAATTGAACTCATGATCACGCTCGCAGAAAATGAGTGCGCTAAACTCTCCGCAGCTCCGAGGGCGAAATCATAATTCTGTTAGTTGTTTTATTTCAACTTGGGAAAGATTATCTACTCTTCATGATCATAAGGTTATCAGGAAATTTTTTGGTCCCACTTTTTTCAATTCCCGCGGGAATACCCATTAATGAATTGATTTGTTTTGATATTGGACACTATTCATGGCAAGTTAGAATTGGTATTTTTATGGCCACAAAGAATCTATGGCTCAGACCGGGATAGGGTAGGGGAAAGGAAGCGGGAAGGAGTCGGACAGGTCTAAGTTGAAGGTACCATTAGGGCATTTGCCTGTTATGACTGAAGTAAAAAACGTTAAAACCTTAATAAGGATAGTCGATAGCTGTTTTCGAATGAAGAATCTTCGGAATGATCACTCAGTGGAATTCCATGAAACAATCAGATAATCGGAGAACAGCATTAAAAATTATAATCGTGTTTACTACTTATATTCCAAACATCAGCAATGATTATTTAAATTATGTTGAGTTATACAGTAAGTCCATTACTGGAACATTCACGTTTTTTCGTGTCCATTACTGGTACAAGAACAATGTTAGACAAAAAAACGTGATTTCCCCTCAAATAGTGTATGTTGATGAAAGTAATGGGTAGAAATCAGTAGAAGAAAGCATGGAGAACGTGTAACATTCTCGTTTGATCAATAATTTGAACTGTATTTGAGTTTAAAATTATAACGGTGGAAAGTGTCCATTACTGGTGCGTTTCCCTTATGTTATTGAGGAAGGAATTTACAACAATTTTATGAAGAAAATAAATGATTATTAATCTTATGCCCGATGGGTGATAATTCACCTGTCTTGGTTGGAAAGCCGAGGAAAAGAGACCCTTGGGAAGACCGAGACGTCGTTGGAAAAACAATGGTAGAAAGAAGGATCTTCGAGAACTCACTAGTCAAGTACACCAGTAAGCAATAGAGTTACTTATTTCAGATAGTTTGACAAATGAAATTAGGAGAGTTAATCGGGAATCACTTACGTGACTCAACCAACAACTCCTTTTCAAAAATTGGGTTTTTGAAAAGACTTACGTGGAGCATTCTTCTTCCATCACCTGTTTCTTTGTTTTCTGTTGTTATATTTTCTCTTTTCATATTATGCTCGTTGCCTTTAGGCAAATTAAAGTCTAGAATGTGGGTTCATTTAGCTGTGGTACTTAGTTGAATATTTGTTTATTCCGGCTTCAGAGATGCTATATATTGTGGGCAGTCTTGGATTGATAGTGCGTCAGCCACTGCATAGTCCTCGTGTTGATCGGTTATATCGTTCTTGTATATTGTGCTTAGTAATGAAAGTGGTGTGTGGATGAAAATCTGTTTTGGATTAAAGCTAACGTCGGTCTGGATAGTATCTACTAGCAGGGGGTGATCGTTTTGAAATCTTGTTCTTGTATATTTTAATCGTAGTTTCTCCATGTGATCTAAGATGTTTGCGAATGGGACTTGGTCGTATAGCTCTCTGGTTGGGCTGGGCAGTTTAATGCGATAGGCAATTCGAAAGGCGTGACGTTCCAGGACTTTCAGTTTTTCATAGTAAAATTCTGGGGCTGCGATCCAGGCTGTGAAACCATAAGTTAGGACCGGCCTTAGAAATACTTTGTAGGTCGTAAGAATTGTTTCAGGGCGTAGACCCCAGGTGGTGCCCGTCAATCTTCTGAGCAGTTTCAGTCTATTGTATGCCTTTTCGGCCACCTTATTCAGATACGGGCGCCATGTTAGGTTCTGGTCAAATGTAATGCCAAGGTATGTGACTTGTTTTCCTGGTCTTATGGGCGTATTGTCTACTGTGATGGATAGTTTGTTAGGATTTCGGTGAACTTTGGAGCGTCGGTTCTGTGGGATGAAAACTATTGCTTGTGTTTTATTTGAGTTTATTTTTAGTTGCCATTTGTTACACCAAGTAACGAAGCTGGTAATGGCGTTGTTTAGACTATTGTTTATGCTTTGGATGGTTTTCCCTGCAGCTAGGAACGCAGTGTCGTCTGCGTATTGGAACAGATGTACATTGTTGGGAAGGCTGGGGAAGTCCGCTACGTAAAGGAGGTAGAGTAGCGGTGATAACGCTGAGCCCTGTGGGACACCACTCAGAATGAAATATGGATGTGAACTGCTATTGTTAATGTTTACGTAGGAAAGACGGTTTGACAGAAAATGGAATGTGAACCTTATGTACGCAGCGGGAAGTTTGAGCTTGATGAGTTTATAAAGGAGTCCATGGTGCCATACCCTATCGAATGCCTTTTCCAAATCAAATAAAATTAAACATGATGGTTTGAGTGAATTGTAGTTTTGGGTTATTAGATTTGTGAGTCTTAGTAGTTGATCATTGATACTGAAGTTCGGTCGGAAGCCAGCTTGTTGTAACGGTAGTAAATTATATTCAGTAATATGTTGGTGTAACCTGTAAACCAGTATCCGCTCCAGTATTTTGCTGAATGTTGTTGTGAGTTGTATTGGCCGATATGAAGAAACAGAGTTTGTCGGTTTATTTGGTTTCGGAAACATAAGTGTTTTTGATATTTTCCAGTCCATCGGTATGAAACCTGTTCGTAGTATGAACGTGTAAATTTTTGCTACATTTACATCTTACCGTTTATTAGGCCGAAGCACAGCTAGTATTTTTCGAGAATTCAAGACTATTAATGTTTCCAAAGTTCCCTGGAGCGAATATGCATTCCTAGGGCTACTTTGTAAGAAAAACTATATACCAGCATCAAATGCCAATAACGTAATTTACAGGTGTAAGTTGTGATTAATACAATTTACAGCTCATGGAGAATACATTTGTGCTGTCATCTACCGAGCAAATTATAATCAGACATAAATTTTATTGAATTGCTACATCATCTTCCTTATGCAAATTTCCTTCTTAGTAGTCATTAAATATTATTAGTAAGGTCACCAGCCCTCTTGTTTACGCTGGATCAGTGACGTATTTAAGGGAGGGGATTTCGGGGTTTAGACCACGCAAAACCAATCGGAATATACTATATGTTAGTTTTGTAATTGGTCTTTTAGATTATATTCCATCTTCGATGGAAAGAGACCGTTGGGAAGACCGAGAAGACGTTGGGATGACAATATTAGAAAGGATCTTCGAGAAGTAGGTGTTCGTGAAGAAAACTATGAAGTACAAGACATGCAGTCCCATTTTCCAATAGGGGGTTACTAAATCATTCACATTAATGCACTTCATAAACATCACAAAAGAAATGGCTTCCAAATAGGCTTCTTAGCTGCTAGTAAAAGTTCATATACCCTTGTCACTTCCATTAAAATAGTTTCAACTTCTGCTAAATAAAAATGTTCCGATTTTCTATCTTATCTTGATCAATTACATCATCTACGGGGAGATAAATTTATCCTTGGCACGGACGAAAAATAAATTTGTCAGGGTGGGTGGGAGGAATCCCGGGCATCTCCCCGTCAATTTGCACACTACAGATGGCGATGAAAGGTCGAATGGGTGGCATGCAGTTCGCTGGCCAGTTCTTCAACAATTTGCATTGGATTTGCCTGCATCGCTGCTCGCAGGGCATCGTTGTCCAGCTGCACAGGTCTCCCTTCTTGTGTCTTATCGGTGAAGCTGGTGTTCCCAGACCGAAACCTCTGGAACCACCTATCACTTTCGCACATCCACAGCATCTTTACCGTATACGGCATTGATGTTTCGTGCCGCTGGATGTCACTGGTGAAATTCAAACAGCATAACATGCCATATATGGTCCTAAAACACTGCCATAATCTAACACAAGCCACACTTCCAAAACGTAGAGTGCAGACCGTTCTTTTACACACTGCTGCACAATCAAGTGCCATATATGACTCAGCTATGGCACGTGTCGTCTACTTCACTATTCGCTCGTCAGATGGCGTCATTGCAGCAGTCATCGCACATACGACATTACTTGTGGAATAACCCTATCAAGGTTCCCACTCATTTGCCAAGATCAAATTCCCTGACTTTTCCAGGTCACTACTCAGAAATTTCCAGGTACCCCATTTTGTATATATATCATATTTCCATGGGAAAATAAAGATCATAGTTGCATGAAAATAAAGATACATAAAAAAATTACACTGTATTCTTTTCTTAACTTGCTTCATGGTTGGCACATTAGCCTCCAAGTAATTTCAAAAACGATCTAACATTAAATGCCTGCTGTCGCTAAATAAACTTCAAACAATAAGCTATCAAATTCCCTGAGTTTTCCAGGTTTTCAGACATTTTTAGTGAAATTCCCTGACTTTTTTTCAGTGCTAAGCTGGATTCCCTGACTACTCGAGGTTTTCCAGGTGAGTGGGAATCCTGCCTATACATTGGCTATTCTTAATCTTCAATGTGTCAATTACTAGTCTATTTAATTTAATTTTCTTCTACTTTAGCACGCTAGTTTACGCCTGACAATTCTGGTAAATTGTAAGACTCCTGGTGCTGTGTTAAGTCTTCCGACATAGTGCAAGTGACACAAAGTATTGTCAGGGTCGTTGCTCTTAGAAATACAGTCGTACAACATCAGCCTTCTGGGCTAACGACCCACCGGGAATTGTCCCGGTAGTTAGTTCCTTATGGCCAGTCCGTCCCTGTATGTCGTAGCTCTCGTGTCATACATGTACGAACCACTACGATCCTGAATAATTCATTACACTTAGAACTTATGGGTTTTGCTCACCCTTTCTACTAATTTTCATTGGCACTAATTCCTTTTTGATATGACTACTACCTTCAGATAAGTCGTTCAATAAGCGGAAGGGATTATACTGTAGAAGTTTCATATCGCTCCTTTCGCGCATATACCAGGTGTATGCATAAGTAGTTTCCGGTTTACCTAAGAGATGGCGCCAGCGAAAAGTACGCAGCGTATTCATTTGACACATACGTCATTTTGTTCGTCTGACATTAAACTACAAACACACACAAGTTGAGTCCGCCAAACACTAGCGTCTTTGTTTTATCGTTCAGTGATCATGTCGAAGTTTGTGCCTGAAAAAGAACATTTGCGCCACGCATTGCTTTCTTATTTAATCAAAAGAAAAAGGCTGTTGAAAGTCATCGTGTGCTGGTAGAAACATATGGTGAACACGCTCCATCGATTAGAACATGTGAGACATGGTTTCGACAATTTAAAAGTGGTGATTTCAATGTGAAAGACAGTGCGCGCTCTGGTAGACCACAAAAGTGCGAAAACGAGCAATTGCAGGTGTTATTGGAGGATGACCCAACTCAAACTCAACAGCAATTGGCAAAAACATTAAATGTGTCACAAGAAACAATCAGCAGACGTTTACGAGCAATGGGGAAGATCAATAAACTGGGTAAATGGGTCCCACACGATTTCAATGAACGTCAAATGGAAAATCGCAAAGTCACTTGTGAAATGCTGCTTCAACGCCACGGAAGCAAATCCTTTTTGTATCGAATAGTGACGGGTGACGAAAAATGGATTTATTTTGAAATCCCCAAACGGAAAACATCGTGGCTTTCACCTGGCGAAGCCGGTCCTTCAACACCAATGCCGAATCGCTTCGGCAAGAAGACCATGCTTTGTGTCTGGTGGGACCAGAGCGGTATTGTGTATTATGAACTCTTGCAGCCCGGCGAAACCGTTAATGCACAACGCTATCACCAACAAATGATTAATTTAAATCACGCATTGATCGAAAGACGACCGGAATGGGCCCGAAGACATGGCAAAGTGATTGTGTTACACGACAATGCGCCGTCTCACACAGCAAAACCAGTGAAAGACACCTTGAAATAGCTTGGATGGGACATCCTTCCGCACCCGCCGTACTCCCCAGACCTGGCGCCATCTGACGATCACCTCTTCGCATCAATGGTGCACGTGCTCGCAGAGCAGTACTTCAGTAATTTCGAAGACGTTGGAAAATGGCTCGACGAATGGTTTGCCGCAAAAGACAAGCAGTTTTTCTGGCATGGTATGCATCAATTACCTGAAAGATGGGCGAAATGTGTAGAAGCCGATGGCCAATATTTTGAATAAAACAAAATTAATTTCCCTTGAAAATTACGTTTTCTTTACCACAAAAACCGGCAAAAACTTAATCTACTATACCAGGTGTATGCATAACATTTTTAATTCATAACAGCATGCAACTTTAAAGCGAAAATATAAACGGTACAGGTCTAGTAAAACACGAAAAGCTTCTTCAAATGTTTATTGCAGTCAAATTAAGTTACATCTTCCAGCAACTGGGTCATATTAACAAATGACTATTTGAACACAGCCATAAATATTAAAAATGGATAACAAGATTTTTTTTTTTAGGAATGTATATAGTTAAGTTTATCAATACATACGTAGAAAATAAGATAAAAAAAAATCACAGATCTGGGATGGACATACGACATATTAGCTCTGTGATATGAGAAACAATACTAAACGTCATCTTCATTAGAATAGATCCCCTCCCACAATTCGAGCATAAAAGTAAACACACAGACAATAGGCCCAAGAAACGTAGATACAAAAAGTAGTACCTCGTCGAATATTTAAAAACCACAACTAACATTTATTTTGGTGAAAATTAGCAGTTTCCAATATTAGCCACAAAGATTTTTTTTTTAATGTGTATTTTCCATTATGGTGGACACAAGTGTGACTTAAAACACCGTAACATTTATAAAATATAGCAGCATAGACCTCAGAATAGATGGACTTAGCACATTTCCCCATTTCTGGCTAAAACTAATGGATTTTTGTTCAGAGCACGTGATTTTGAATCCATCCGCTAGGTAGCTCTCCCATAGAACTCATAGTAGAATATGACGTCTATTGCAGAGCTACCTAGCGGATGGATTCAAAATCACGTGCTCTGAACAAAAACCCATTAGTTTTAGCGCAGCCAGCAATGGGGAAGCGTGCTAAGTCTATCTATTATGAAGTCTATGATAGCAGTAAGTATCGATGAATGATACCAAATTCAATTCATTATATAACTACGGTTAAGGTTCATGTAAAGCAACGATCTCCAACAAAAGATGGCAGCACTACCTCCATATATGTCTAATGTAGTTTTATCGTTGCACGAAATTTCAATGCTGTTTCTACAAATCCAAGCCTAGAGAGTTCTAACTTTTAGGGAAGATAGCTCAAAACCAATTCAAGAGTTCGATCAATGCCGACTTTAATTTTCTCTTTTGTTCATTGTTGAAAGAGCTTCATTGTTATAGGTTTTGATATTCACAACAATAATCAAGCGATTACAACAATGAAGAAAAACGAAAAATAAAAATCAGTATTGATCGAACGCTTGAATTTGTAGGAGCAGTACTGAAATTTCGTGCAACGATAAAAAATACACTAGACATATACGGAGATAGTGCTGCCATCTTTTGTTGGAGATCGTTGCTTTACATTAACCTTAATTTCTTGTAGCTTTTGTTACCATTCTGTTTTTATTACAGCCAACGAAATTCTTTGGAACAGGGTGATCCAACACCTTACATGCGAGTGGAATCTTGGAAGTTTGTAAATATACAATATTTTTGAAATCTATTTCAACATATTTATGGGTGAAATAATTTCGCCATCAAGGTCAGTGTGCTTAAAATTGGTGCCATTTTCTTCCAGCTCTATAAATTACCTAATATTATGAACAATATCACACTATGTTAAAAAGTAAACATTACGATTAACATTAGCACGAAAAATTAAACACGTGGCTACTAACTTGACCATGGAATGTCAATATATGGCACCAGGAATATTTTTTTATATATCACTTTAGGCAGTATTTAGTTATGTGATTGTCCTAAATTGGCCAGATCGGTCTACTGTCCTTCAAAGTAAGTGAAAACTTTGGGAAACATACATTCACAAACTTAATAGTTTGGAAATAGATTCTGACGAACGCTCGCTTCACCTAGTAGATATAACGCGGCCCAACCACCTCGGTTTAACAGCTAAGAAACGGCTATGTTCCCAGAAATAACTAGTGCAAGGCGCTTCATATTTGAAATTGGCTAATCAAGACGATAATGTACTAGACTGCATATAAGCCTAGTAGAAAAACAAATGCCGTAAACAAAGGTTGCAGCCCCCACATCATTATGGGTATTGGAAGTGAAGGTGAAGATAGCATTGGATATCTGAGTGTGATTTGTCCAATAGATTTAAGTGCGACAGTAAACAAAATCTACACATACGTCACACCAATCATCCTCAGATTGAAATCGTTGGGTACGCACTGAATTTAAGGGCAACTTCTACCTGTTTGGATTAAGGCTCTAGATGGCGTTACAAGCAGTCAAAACAGAATTCAAAGAGAACGCCCAAAATGTTGACAAAAGCTTGTCATAAAGAATCCTCAGAAGTAGGTGGTGCCATCTGTTAGCAAGATACTAAACTATGTACTGTACAAGCAGAGAGAAAAGGTTTGAAAAACGTAATCTTTGATATCTAGCCTGATTTTTCTAACCAATGTCAATTAATTTGAAAATGGGTATATTTAAAATAAATACCTAACCTGACTTTTCTAACCTAATCTAACCTGTAACATGTACAAGGAATCAAAAAGGGAACAATTCTTTATAAATACAAGACAAAGCAAATTTGTTATTTTTAAAGTTAAAAAAAAAAAATCACCTTAGAGAATCGAACACAGGTCTCCGGAAAAGCACTTCACCACTCTATCCAACACAGCACGCTGCGAATCGAAAATGGTTTTGTGTTTAAACGATCTTTTATTCTTACTGTAGCAGTGTGGTAGTATGTAGTTCATGTGGGACACCAACAGATGGCAATAGCTACTACAGGGATTCTTTACGGCTTACAAGTTGTCTAAAATTTTGCGGGACGCAGAAAATTGGATATAAGCTCCTATTTCGACCACGTTCCTTCAAGTTGTCAACCAGTAAGCAATTTCAACGGTACACTTATTGAATTCATATATGATCAGAAGCAGATTGAGTATGATGAGACCCCAATATAACAGAAAAAGAACATCATGTATGTACTAAGAAAATATTTGAAGACATTAACACAGAAATTACCTTTTTTTCATATGTTCTATAATTACATAATTTAAAAACAAAAGATTTGCATAGTGTAAAGTTGAACATAATCACTACGCAAGTACCGAACTGCAATTCAAGATAAAATTGCGCTCCATTAAACACAACATAACCCAACACGGACACACAAAGTGCAATAGTCTAACGACCATACATAAATTCGAACAAACCAACAGTAAGAACAATATACAAACGATATAATAAATACGAAAACAAACATAATATTTTTCATCCTATACATTTTTTCCCCTCCTCTTCAATACAAAACAAATGAGTAGTTTATTAAAAGCGTTGTAATTTTAGGGTACATTAAATTACTGACCTAACCTGTAGTTTTTCTACTGGTTTGACCAGTTGTGCGTAGTTTATCTATATCAACGCGGTATTTAGTGACTAGTATCTATATATTATACAACACCTCTTAACGCATATGTCTGTCTGTCCTCACTACAGTGGTTTTTCATGCACTTTCCGATGAGCTAGACAGCTGAAATTCAGTATGAAGATTCATGGGCAGGGTTGGAATTTCGGTAAACAATCTGAGTTATCGAAAATAAACTTTCCGATGAGCTAGGAAGGTGAAAGCAGGTTCGAATTACGAAAAAAAAAAAAAAAAATATTCGGCTGCTACCCCAACCCTAGGGTGTCGAATTTCAAATTGCTATAGAAAGCTGCCCGCCAAATACTCTAAATAACAGATTCCAACCCCAGGAAATAAGGAATGCAATTCTCGTTGGGCTAGAAAGTCCAATAATAGAAGCGATGTATTAGAATTTATCGGTTCACACATTCCTTCTACGTATTGGGCTAAACTTAAAGAACATTCTCTTAAGTTCTTCTTCTGACGTCACAGGAGGAGGCGCTAACGAACTCGGGCAACAAATTCATTGAAAATATGGATGATAATGTGTTGATTTCACTGGTTTAAGAGCATTAAAATATCTACGATAGGAAACGAAGCGATTTTAAAGACAATGCCACGAAACGTAATTCATGGAAGGACATTGTAGAAATAATGAGTGTGTCTGGTAGGTATTACCATATTTCCCAATCCTTTGCAGCCTGTAATGAATGAATGCACTGCACGTTATCAAGGTGAAATTCGCCATGGTTCTTCAGGAAAGTTTTTCCTCAATGAAAATTACATGTCACGCGTGCAAAACAGAACTATAGTAAATACAATGTGAAACTAGACACGTTACTCGGTTTTACTTCTGAACAGTGGCTAACTCTTGATTAAAACCGAAGATGGCCGTTGAAAATTTCAAGTTTCTTTGCAATGTCAAGTAAGTAAACACAGTGTGTGTTAGGTTTATTCCTTACTTTGCAGCCAGTCGTCGATTTCAAATTATTTTGTATTGCTGTATAAAAGTAGTTCTTTCTACCGGTATGCCTACACCTTGGGAAGTGACACTAACATCCAGAAAGTCCTCAATGGAAATTACCTGACTGGTGACGACATAAACATGTTCATGTTCCTCCCAGATTTTCTAAGTCCGCACTGAATATCAGCCAGTGATCGTATTTTGTATTGGAGTTTTGGAATTCGTCCACCCAATGGAAGGACATCACATTCAGAGTCTTAATGGAAACCCAACCGCTCTTGGGCCAGTGACTACACGTACTATGATGGCGAACTCCTTCGCATACACGACAATATTAATTTGCAAAAGTTGTAGCCAGAACAAATCTGTTCCTAGATTACCTGTTTCCTATTCGTTCGTTTATTATTTACAAGAAGGTACATCAACAATCCAATATGGTACTACGTTTGCAGTATTATTATTCAATGATCGAAATCCCATCACAGATGCGATCGACCACCTCAAAAGGCTCCGCTTTTTTTCAGTGCTTTCCAGTGATAAATCAGTTCTCCCCTCCTCAAATTTTGAGATGCGAGTGCCGTAAGCAAAAAAGAACGAAGACCGTTAAAGAAGAAGCACGAAGAGTCCAGCAGCGTTTATCTCAAGACTGGGCTAAGAAAACGAAATCCAGCGCAACGGAGAGCATATCACTAAAAAAAAAAAGCGTTGACAGCAGAAAGAAAGCATACAAAAGCAAATAATGAGATCCAGTGAAGGAACACCTAAAAAAAGAAAAGACAACAAAAGGAGAGATGAAAGCAGAAGGAAATAGAGATCAACGTCGGACAAAAAGAAAAGACAAAAGGACAGGGACGAGAAGCAAATAAAAGAGATTTATGAAAGCAAGGCCAGACAAACCGAAAAGACAACTGTCAGAAGCAAATATGAAGATCAAGTGAAAGAACGCCAGAGAAAAAGGAAAGCCAACTAAAAAACAGAGAGAGATCAGAAGCAAATAAATAAAAAGAGATTTATGGAAACAGTGCCAGACAAACCGAAAAGACAACAATAAAACAACTGTCAGAAGCAAATAAAGAGATGCATACGGAAGTAACACAAGGAAAACAGAAGATACCACAAAATGAGAAAGACCAGAAGTAGCATCCCTCTATCAAAGTCAAACAACTCCGGAAAAAGGAATGATTACAACAAAGACAAGAAACAGACATGAGAAAGAGCAAGAATTCTCTTAAAAAAAAAAAAAAAACTATCTAAGTAGAATTAGCTGCAATGTAAATGAATGTACCTATTTTGGTTCACAGAATTATCTACAAGAGAGACGGATAGATAAGAAGTTTACTACGTGCTGCCCGATGAGAAAGATTCACTTTAACAAAATCGTACTCTACGCCTTTTCCCCCCCCCCTTTGTTTTTCAGGACGAATGAGCGATAAGGACAAATATTTCGCAATCATTTTATAATTAATATCAGATCCTACAACAGTGCGTTTTCTTTTGCAACAATGGGAACACAAATAATACAAACTCGAGCATTTGGATGTTACTGTTTCATGATCGACGGACAAGTTTACCATCGAGCTCTCATTCTCAATCCTTTCGCCGGAGAGCAGAGAAAATATGAACAAAGATATATTTAGGACCCTGAAGAGGCTATGTCACAAAGGCATACATAAAATTTTTCCTTGCAGTGGGGGATCTAAAGCTCTACACTGAAACATTCTTAAGTGCCGTAACGAGTTAGGGAAAGCCTATAAAATGCTTCACGAAGTGAAGAAAGAAGAGGAAGGCATCATGTCTACCAAAGTGACAACGGCCATAAAGTTCGACGGTTTCTTAAGCAAAAGGCGATATAGTGTTTTTAGTAATGACATAAGCAATCTTTTTTCAATACACTATGGAGAAACATCTTTTGAAAGGGACCTACTGATTCACTTAAGACCCTACACTGACGGATCAAGGACGAAACGTATAAGTGTGCTTCAAGCTAAGCTGGAGCCCATGACCTACTCTCTCCTATTACCATACGGAGGCCAATATCCCCGCGGAGGCCTCTTCGAAATGCGTAGTAAACACGATCCACTACGGGTATAGACTGATGGTACGTACTGAATGTAATCGATTTCTCGATGCAGAGAAATTGACTCAGCAATATGTAGTCGATACCTATGTTAAAATAGTCAAAGAGACTAAAGTGGATTGGAGAACATCAAAAAGACCTGCACGCGGAAAACTACCAAGGTTTGATGGATTGCATCCACTCTCAAGCAGAAGAGGAAGGGGTTATCAGTGGGAAAACCAATCATCCTATAATCATTATCACTCATTGATAGTCTAAGAAATATGCAGTAATATAACAATGACATGCAATCCAAAGTGGAAGAACATTTCTGGGAATTTAGCAGAACATCAAATCCTAGAGCTCCATCCAGACCTAGTAGCGATTGTTTTGATTTAATGTTAAAAAGAGTTGCTGAATGACGTTTGTCTAAAATGGGGTTCTGGGGAAAAGTAGTCGCAAAAGTCCACGTTACAGAGTTCCACAAAAGAGGCCTCGTACCACATACTCACCTGCTGACGACGGTAAGTCTCTACACAGCGATTGATAACTTAGGATCAACGGAAATCCTTGACCCGAAACAGTCACCCCGGCTCCTGAAATTGCTTTGAAGAATAGGCTACATGGACCATGTGACTCAAGTAATTGTAGATCACGTTGGATGGATTATGGTAAATGTAGCAAAGACTTTCCGAAACCCACTGAGAGGCAGTTACAAACTTAGAAGCACACGCTAGGCATAGGCGTAGGTAATATGCAAGATGGGAAGTAAAGACATCGACAATGAGTGGATGGTACCTTATCATCCATACTTAAGTATGAAATTCAGGAGTCACATAAATTTAGGAATATGTGCAACTGTAAAAGTGTTATTAAATATATACTTAAATATGTGTATAAAGGACATGATTGTACAAACACTGAAATTATTGAAACTACGAGAGATGGAAAAATCACAGACGATGAAGTTAAGCAGTTTCTCAATTCGAAGTATGTAAGCGCACCATGGCGCATCTTAGCTAAACCAATACACACGACAAAAGCCACAGGAATATACGTCTAGCTGTCTCCTTGCCCAATCATCACATGGGCTACAAGAAGCAGCCAACCTTGACCGTTTCACAATTCAATACTAATGTCATTACTCAACATTATGCATTCTAACGAAAAAACTGATTGGAAGGAGTAGAAGCGAGAGTGGAAGTGTCAGTGGATCAGAGGACGAACGTCATTTCTTAAGACTACTACTGCTTCATATTCATGCTGCAGTGTAGACAGCCTCAAAACCGTAAAGGGAGTCATATTCAACACATTCAAGGATGCAACCAAGGCACTGGGCCTACATGAAGATGACTCAGTGTAGGAATTAACATTACCTGACGGGACTTCCATTGGCATGTCTTCAATAAACTTGTGTGCACGGACGTTCCCTTTATACGCTGAACATTTGGGAAAACTTCTTCAAGGACTCGACGGAAGATCTATCTCCATCTCTCTCCTAAATGTAAACACTGAATATTTAGTTCTTCCCGATGTTCACAAAGTTCTTATTCTGCATGAGAAAAAAATATTCCGACTTTGGACTTGAAATCCTACCTCGAGACTTACATGAAAATGGTGATAATCTGTTCAATCAAAAAGAAGAGGAATCTATTGGAAAGGATTTGCTAGGCACTTTGAACTAGGATCAGAGAGTTGCATTTGAATGTATGATAGACATCCACTAAACTATTCAACTGTTTTTTTTAGACGGAACTCAAGAAAGTAGAAAGTCTTTGTTATCAATGAGGGGGAAAGATGTAGCTATGCCAGTAGCTTCAACAGGTATCGCAGCAAATCTTCTAAAAGGTCGTACTTATCACCGCATGTTCAAACTACCATATTTACTTGTAGAAACATCTACATACAACAAGAGGATGAATTCACGTGAGCCAGCATTACTTAGAACTAAACTCACTAAATCTTACATACAGAAGCTAAAACTCATTATCTGGGTTATGTCTCCGACAGGCTTTTAAAGATTATTATATTATGACAGACAATTTTCGTACAATTTGGTAACGCTGGTTAACTATTTTCTACTTCCCGCCAAAAGACATAGAGATGTCCTGCTTTATCGTGAGCCCTCGGTCAGGTCATTAACTTAATGTACCCGTAACAGAATAGCCAAATTTGACAGATTTAATACTAGACTTTGAATGCACAAAAGATATCACAAATATAAAGTCCTTCTATAATGGTGTAAATTAAAACCTCCGTCAGTGTATCAACTAGCCAACAATCACAGACAGGTACAACGAAAAGCAAACAACAACACCCCTGCCATTCTCTGCTGGTGATATATTACGATAGAAATTGTCACGTTTCGTAGTGGTTTATATGCTGTTAAACTGCATGCCGTAATAAAATAACTTTGAAGTAGAGATATATATTGTTACACGTCACAGAAAGAAGAAAGCTACACAACAATAAATATGTTTGGTAATTGTAGTCAACAATACAATTGCAACAACATGATCACGTGCTTTCAAGACCATGTAACCAGTGCGTGGAATCAGGCCAGCTGATACAACAATCTGATTATAATTTAAAACCCTTTTTTGACGCTCGATATCATTTAAAAATGATACAGGAATGTCTTACTTTCGAACCCCTCTAGAAAAAGACTTCTTTGATGTTTTGAAGAGACTAGTACAATACGATACTAAAATAAATAAATAAATAACCATTTGGACCTAAGAAAACACACTGAAGCTAAGCAATTATAAATTAACAATGCAATTATTTTTACAATACAGATACAAGGGCAAGAGATAACAGAGACATTATTTAGACAATAAAAGCATGATAAACAACAACATTAAAATGTTTTAACAAAATGTAAACTAATTATTAATAATAATAATGTTTCTTTGAACATAACACAACTTTTCTTTTAAGTCATAGCATTTTTTGTAACACGATTTATAATATATGTTCCACTACTTAAGTCCCTGACTAAGTTTATTTTATAGGACTATTTTATTAGTTATAACAGGACTGTTATCCAATATGACGCCGAGGAACCATTATGTCTCACGTCAGGAACACATTTTTTGGTAAAAGAATTACTTTTATCATATCGTGTATGTAACAGATTCCACATTAAATACGGTAGTGTATATGACGAACGGCATTCTTTTCGTATTAATGACAGAAATGCATCCGAAAGCGAGATAACAACACAGAAGAAATGACTCCAAACATAAGAAATACGTACTTTAGTGATGAATAAACGATAATTCTTTAGTGCAATCCAGTGAAGAAGGGTTAACACATTATTTCAAGCTGGATATCGTAAACATGTTTCACAAATCTCAAGAATTATAACAAGTTATAAGAACACAATACTTTATAATGTGGGAATGACAACAGCCAATGGATGAGTTAATTTACGAATAATTCAACGCAGACTAATTTGTCGACGCTCATTTCCATCCATAAGCACTAATGTAATCTTATTATTGTTTAGAAATAGAAAATTCAATGCATATCCTGTGCTTTTAATCCTTTTTGATTTTAATATTCACTGTATGAGCTAATTTAACATTGATCAAATGTCAAAGTTAATCGTCATTAAGTTAATAAGGAATAAACGTTATTTTATATCTATTATAAGTAAAAAAAAAAACAACTTTAGTGGATTCACCATATTTTTTTTCAACTATTTTAATATTCAACACTACTGAAAATAAGCAATGAATAGGGTGCACCCTGGCATTCTGATTTAAGGACAATATAAAGCCAAGATCTTCGACAAGAGATGGCAGCACTATCTCCGTATATGTCTAATGTATTTTTAACGTTGCAGCAAATTTCAATGCTGTTCCTACAAATTCAAGCGTAGAGAGTTCAAACTTTCAGGGAAGAAAGTTCATAAC